>JAECWN010000298.1:0-130469 GCA_018150725.1 Drosophila quadrilineata
CTCTTCTTGCTGGTCTGGTCTCTCAGTATTTGCGCTCTACAAAGGGAAAAGAAAACGTCACACTTCAAGTCAGTAACATTCCAATGCAACATAAACCCGGCAAAGGAAGGAAGAACGGCAACACGTCCAAGGCAACAAGACCTATCCCAATTCCGATTCAATGACCTTCCATATTTCTGATAACTCGGCTTGAGGACAAGCAAAGAATTTAGACGGGAAGAGTTAAGAATAAATAAATAACAAGAAATTCGATCTGGTCAATAGCCTCAACTATGTCCACATCGTCACATCAGCACAAAATAGTAAAGTGTTAAATCAGCAATAGCGACACGCATCCGTTGGAATTCTGCAGAAGAGCATCACGCCACCACTAGACTCTGCCATCGTCAACTGCTCTGCCAACAATTCCTTAGCTAGCTTAGGGTAGAATTGTTATAAGTAAAATCAGTCTCAAAAATACCATCAAATAAAGAAGTTTATTAAACTTAAATCGTTATCATCATTTAAGATTTTAACTTATATATAAATCACTTTATCGAAGTCGATTTAAATCAATATTTTAGAAAATATGGCCAAAAAGGAGAAAAAATTTAAAAAGTTGGCATTTTTAAAAAAGAAAAATTCTTTGGAAACTTTAATAACTCTTTCAAAATAGGTTCAATTGCAACTTTATTTATAAAAGTACATTTCTGGCATCTGAATATTTATAAATCACTTTACCGAAGTCGAGTTAAATCAATATTTTAGAAAATATGGCCCAAAAGGTGAAAAAATTAAAAAAATTGGCATTTTAAAAGGAAAATTATTTGGAAACTTTAATAACCCATAACTCTTTCAAAAAGGTTCAATTGCAACTTTTTTGTAAAAGTACATTCTGGCATCTAAATATATATAAATCACTTTACCGAAGTCGAGTTAAATCAATATTTTAGAAAATATGGCCTAAAAGGTGAAAAAATTAAAAAAATTGCATTTTTAAACAAGCAAAATTATTTGGAAACTTTAATAACCCATAACTCTTTCAAAAAAGGTTCAACTGCTACTTAATTTAGAAATAAAATTTCTGGCATCTGAATATATATAAATCACTTTACCGAAGACGATTTGAATCAATATTTTAGAAAATATAGCCAAAAAGGAGAAAAAATTTAAAAAATTGGCATTTTTAAAAAAGAAAAATTCTTTGGAAACTTTAATAACTCTTTCAAAATAGGTTCAATTGCAACTTTATTTATAAAAGTACATTTCTGGCATCTGAATATATATAAATCACTTTACCGAAGTCGATTTGAATCAATATTTTATAAAATATGGCCAAAAGGTGAAAAAAATTAAAAAATTGGCATTTTTAAAGAAGCAAAATTCTTCGGAATCTTTAATACCCCATAACTCTTTCAAAAAGGTTCAACTACAACTTAATTTAGAAAGTAAATTTCTGGCATCTGAATATATAAATCACTTTATCGAAGTCGATTTAAATCAATATTTTACAAAATATGGCAAAAAAAGTGAAAAAATTAAAAAAATTGGCGTTTTTAAAAAAGAAAAATTGTTTGGAAACTTTAATAACCCATAACTCTTTCAAAAAAGGTTCAACTGCAACTTTATTTGTAAAAGTAAATTTTTGGCATCTCAATATATGTAAATAACTTTACCGAAGTCGATTTAAATCAATATTTTACAAAATATGGCCAAAAATGTAAAAAAATTAAAAAAATTGGCATTTTTAAAAAAGCTAAATTCTTTGGAAACTTTAATAACCCATAACTGTTTCAAAATAGGTTCAACTGCAACTTAGTTTTGAAAGTACATTTCTGGCATCTGAATATATATAAATCACTTTACCGAAGTCGATTTGAATCAATATTTTAGAAAATATTGCCTAAAAAGGTGAAAAATTATAAAAATTGACATTTTTAAAAAGCTACATTCTTTGGAAACTTTAATAACCCATAACTCTTTCAAAAAAGGTTTAACTGCAACTTAGTTTGGAAAGTACATTTCTGGCATCTCATTATATAAAAATCACTCTACCAAAGTCGATTTGAATCAATATTTTAGAAAATATGGCCTAAAAGGTGAAAAAATTATAAAATTGGCATTTTTGTAAAAGCAAAATTCTTTGGAAACTTTAATAACCCATAACTCTTTCAAAATAGGTTTAATTGCAACTTTATTTATAAAAATACATTTCTGGCATTCTAATTTATATAAATCACTATACCGAAGTCAATTTGAATTAATATTTTAGAAAATATGGCATAAAAGGTGAAAAAATTAGAAAAATTGGCATTTTTAAAAGAGCAAAATTCTTTGGAAACTTTAATAACCCATAACTCTTTCAAGAAAGGTTCAACTGCAACTTAGTTTAAAAAGTACATTTCTGGCATCTCAATATATATAAATAACTTTACCGAAGTCGATTTAAATCAATATATTAGAAAATATGGCCAAAAATATGAAAAATTAAAAAAAATTGGCATTTTTAAAAAAGTAAAATTCTTTGGACACTTTAATAACCCATAACTCTTTCAAAAAGGTTCATCTGCAACTTAGTTTGGAAAGTACATTTCTGGCATCTCAATATATATAAATCACTTAACCGAAGTCGATTTAAATCAATATTTTAGAAAATATGGCCTAAAAGGTGAAAAAATTATAAAAATTTACATTTTTAAAAAAGCTACATTCTTTGGAAACTTTAATAACCCATAACTCTTTCAAAATAGGTTCAATTGCAACTTTATTTATAAAAATACATTTCTGCCATCTGAATATATATAAATCACTTTACCGAAGTCGATTTGAATCATTATTTTTTAAAAATATGGCCAAAAATGTGAAAAAATTAAAAAAATTGGCATTTTTAAAAAGCTAAATTCTTTGGAAACTTTAATAACCCATAACTCTTTCAAAAAAGGTTCAATTGCAACTTAGTTTGGAAAGTACATTTCTGGCATCTGAATATATATAAATCACTTTACCGAAGTCGATTTGAATCAATATTTTAGAAAACATGGCCAAAAATGTGAAAAAATTAAAAAAAATTGGCGTTTTTAAAAAAGGAAAATTCTTTGGACACTTTAATAACCCATAACTCTTTCAAAATAGGTTTAATTGCAACTTTATTTATAAAAATACATTTCTGGCATTCAAATTAATATAAATCACTATACCGAAGTCGAGTTGAATCAATATTTTAGAAAATATGGCCTAAAAGGTAAAAAATTATAAAAATTTGCATTTTTAAAAAAGCAAAATTCTTTGGAAACTTTAATAACCCATAACTCTTTCAAAATAGGTTCAACTGCAACTTTTTTATAAAAATACATTTCTGCCATCTGAATATATATAAATCACTTTACCGAAGTCGATTTGAATCATTATTTTAAAAAATGGCCAAAAATGTGAAAAAATTAAAAAAATTGGCATTTTTAAAAAGCTAAATTCTTTGGAAACTTTAATAACCCATAAATCTTTCAAAAAAGGTTCAATTGCAGCTTAGTTTGGAAAGTACATTTCTGGCATCTCAATATATATAAATCACTTTACCGAAGTCGATTTAAATCAATATATTAGAAAATATGGCAAAAATATGAAAAAATTAAAAAAATTGGCATTTTAAAAAAGTAAAATTCTTTGGACACTTTAATAACCCATAACTTTTTCAAAAAAGGTTCATCTGCAACTAAGTTTGGAAAGTACATTTCTGGCATCTCAATATATATAAATCACTTTACCGAAGTCGATTTAAATCAATATTTTAGAAAATATGGCCTAAAAGGTGAAAACATTATAAAAATTTACATTTTTAAAAAAGCTACATTCTTTGGAAACTTTAATAACCCATCACTCTTTCAAAATAGGTTCAATTGCAACTTTATTTATAAAAATACATCTGAATATATATAAATCACTTTACCGAAGTCGATTTGAATCATTATTTTTAAAAATATGGCCAAAAATGTGAAAAAATTAAAAAAAATTGGCATTTTTAAAAAAGCTAAATTCTTTAGAAACTTTAATAACCCATAACTCTTTCAAAATAGGTTCAACTGCAACTTTATTTGTAAAAGTAAATTTTTGGCATCTCAATATATATAAATCACTTTACCGAAGTCGATTTGAATCAATATTTTAGAAAATATGGCCAAAAAGGTGAAAAAATTAAAAAATTGGCGTTTTTAAAAAAACAAAATTCTTTGGAAACTTTAATAACCCATAACTCTTTAAAAATAGGTTCAATTGCAACTTTAGTTATAAAAATACATTTCTGCCATCTGAATATAACTAAATCACTTTACCGAAGTCGATTTGAATCAATATTTTAGAAAATATGGCCAAACATGTGAAAATTAAAAAAAAATTGGCATTTTTAAAAAAGCTAAATTCTTTGGAAACTTTAATAACCCATAACTCTTTCAAAATAGGTTCAACTGCAACTTAGTTTAGAAAGTACATTTCTGGCATCTCAATATATATAAATCACTTTACCGAAGTCGATTTAAATCAATAATTTAGAAAATATAGTTAAAAAGGTAAAAAAAATTAAAAAAAATTGGCATTTTTAAAAAAGCTAAATTCTTTGGAAACTTTAATAACCCATAACTCTTTCAAAAAAGGTTCAACTGCAACTTAGTTTTGAAAGTACATTTCCTGGCATCTCAATATATATAAATAACTTTACCGAAGTCGATTTAAATCAATATTTTTACAAAATATGGCAAAAAAGGTGAAAAAATTAAAAAAATTGGCGTTTTTAAAAAGAAAAATTCTTTGGAAACTTTAATAACCCATAACTCTTTCAAAAAGGTTCAACTGCAACTTTATTTGTAAAAGTAAATTTTTAGCATCTCAATATATATAAATAACTTTACCGAAGTCGATTTAAATCAATATTTTACAAAATATGGCCAAAAATGTAAAAAAATTAAAAAAATTGGCATTTTTAAAAAAGCTAAATTCTTTGGAAACTTTAATAACCCATAACTCTTTCAAAAAAGGTTCAATTGCAATTTTATTTATAAAAGTAAATTTCTGGCATAAAAGGTGAAGAAATTATAAAAATTCGCATTTTTATAAAAGCAAAATTCTTTGGAAACTTTAATAACCCATAACTCTTTCAAAAAAGGTTTAATTGAAACTTTATTTGTAAAAGTACATTTCTGGCATCCCAATTTATATAAATCACTTTACCGAAGTCGAAGTCGATAAAAGGTGAAAAATTATAAAAATTGACATTTTAAAAGCTACATTCTTTGGAAACTTTAATAACCCATAACTCTTTCAAAAAAGGTTCAACTGCAACTTAGTTTGGAAAGTACATTTCTGGCATCTCAATATATATAAATCACTTTACCGAAATCGATTTAAATCAATATTTTAGAAAAGATAGCCTAAAAGGTGAAAAATGATAAAAATGGCATTTTTAAAAAAGCAAAATTCTTTGGACACTTTAATAACCCATAACTCTTTCAAAAAAGGTTCAATTGCAACTTTATTTTTAAAAGTACATTTCTGGCATCTGAATATATATAAATCACTTTACCGAAGTCGATTTGAATCAATATTTTAGAAAATATTGCCTAAAAGGTGAAAAAATTATAAAATTTGACATTTTTAAAAAAGCTACATTCTTTGGAAACTTTAATAACCCATAACTCTTTCAAAATAGGTTTAATTGCAAATTTATTTATAAAAATACATAACTGGCATCTGAATATATATAAATAACTTTAACGAAGTCGATTTAAATCAATATTTTAGAAAATATGGCCTAAAAGGTGAAAAATTAAAAAAAATGGCATTTTTAAAAAAGCAAAATTCTTTGGAAACTTTAATAACCCATAACTCTTTCAAAAAAGGTTTAATTGAAACTTTATTTGTAAAAGTACATTTCTGGCATCCCAATTTATATAAATTACTTTACCGAAGTCGAAGTCGATAAAAGGTGAAAAATTATAAAAATTGACATTTTTAAAAAAGCTACATTCTTTGGAAACTTTAATAACCCATAACTCTTTCAAAAAAGGTTCAACTGCAACTTAGTTTGGAAAGTACATTTCTGGCATCTCAATATATATAAATCACTTTACCGAAGTCGATTTAAATCAATATTTTAGAAAAGATAGCCTAAAAGGTGAAAAATGATAAAAATGGCATTTTAAAAAAGCAAAATTCTTTGGACACTTTAATAACCCATAACTCTTTCAAAAAGGTTCAATTGCAACTTTATTTTTAAAAGTACATTTCTGGCATCTGAATATATATAAATCACTTTACCGAAGTCGATTTGAATCAATATTTTAGAAAATATTGCCTAAAAGGTGAAAAAATTATAAAATTTGACATTTTTAAAAAAGCTACATTCTTTGGAAACTTTAATAACCCATAACTCTTTCAAAATAGGTTTAATTGCAAATTTATTTATAAAAATACATAACTGGCATCTGAATATATATAAATAACTTTAACGAAGTCGATTTAAATCAATATTTTAGAAAATATGGCCTAAAAGGTGAAAAATTAAAAAAAATGGCATTTTTAAAAAAGCAAAATTCTTTGGAAACTTTTATAACATATAACTCTTTCAAAAAAGGTTCAACTGCAATTTTATTTATATAAGTAAATTTCTGGCATAAAAGGTGAAAAAATTATAAAAATTGGCATTTTTATAAAAGCAAAATTCTTTGGAAACTTTAATAACCCATAACTCTTTCAAAAAAGGTTTAATTGAAACTTTATTTGTAAAAGTACATTTCTGGCATTCCAATTTATATAAATCACTTTAACTAAGTCGATTTGAATCAATATTTTAGAAAATATGGCCTAAAAGGTGAAAAAATTATAAAAACTGGCATTTTTAAAAAAGCTACATTGTTTGGAAACTTTAATAACCCATAACTCTTTTAAAATAGGTTCAATTGCAATTTTATTTATAAAATTACATAACTGGCATCTGGATATATATAAATCACTTTACCGAAGACGATTTGAATCAATATTTTAGAAAATATGGCCTAAAAGGAAACTTTAATAACCCATAACTCTTTCAAAAAAGGTTCAACTGCAACTTTATTTGTAAAAGTAAATTTTTGGCATCTCAATATATATAAATAACTTTACCGAAGTCGATTTAAATCAATATTTTACAAAATATGGCCAAAAATGTAAAAAAATTAAAAAAATTGGCATTTTTAAAAAAGCAAAATTCTTTGGAAACTTTAATAACATATAAATCTTTCAAAATAGGTTTAATTGCAACTTTATTTATAAAAATACATTTCTGGCATCTGAATATATATAGATCACTTTACCGAAGTCGATTTAAATCAATATTTTAGAAAATATGGCCAAAAATGTAAAAAAATTAAAAAAATTGGCATTTTTAAAAAAGCAAAATTCTTTGGACACTTTAATAACCCATAACTCTTTCAAAAAAGGTTCAACTGCAATTTAATTTGGAAAGTATTTTTCTGGCATCTCAATATATATAAATCACTCCCGAACTCGATTTAAATCAATATTTTAGAAAATATAGTTAAAAAGGAAAAAAAAATTTAAAAAAATTGGCATTTTTAAAAATGCTAAATTCTTTGGAAACTTTAATAACCCATAACTCTTTCAAAAAAGGTTCAACTGCAACTTAGTTTTGAAAGTACATTGCTGGCATCTCAATATATATAAATAACTTTACCGAAGTCGATTTAAATCAATATTTTACAAAATATGGCAAAAAAGGTGAAAAAATTAAAAAAATTGGCGTTTTTAAAAAAGAAAAATTCTTTGGAAACTTTAATAACCCATAACTCTTTCAAAAAAGGTTCAACTGCAACTTTATTTGTAAAAGTAAATTTCTGGCATAAAAGGTGAAGAAATTATAAAAATTCGCATTTTTATAAAAGCAAAATTCTTTGGAAACTTTAATAACCCATAACTCTTTCAAAAAAGGTTTAATTGAAACTTTATTTGTAAAAGTACATTTCTGGCATCCCAATATATATAAATCACTTTACCGAAGTCGAAGTCGATAAAAGGTGAAAAATTATAAAAATTGACATTTTTAAAAAAGCTACATTCTTTGGAAACTTTAATAACCCATCACTCTTTCAAAAAAGGTTCAACTGCAACTTAATTTGGAAAGTATATTTTGTCATATAAATATATATAAATCACTTTACCGAAGTCGATTTGAATCAATATTTTAGAAAATATGGCCAAAAATGTGAAAAAATTTAAAAAATTGGAATTCTTAAAAAAGCAAAATTCTTTGGAAACTTTAATAACCCATAAATCTTTCAAAATAGGTTTAATTGCAACTTTATTTATAAAAATACATTTCTGGCATCTGAATATATATAGATCACTTTACCGAAGTCGATTTGAATTAATATTTTAGAAAATATGGCCTTAGAGGTGAAAAAATTATAAAAATTGGCATTTTTTAAAAAGCAAAATCCTTTGGAAAATTTAATAACCCATAACTCTTTCAAAAAAGGTTCAATTGCAACTTAGTTTGGAAAGTAAATTTCTGGCATCTCAATATATATAAATCTCTTTACCGAAGTCGATTTAAATCAATATTTTAGAAAAGATAGCCTAAAAGGTGAAAAATGATAAAAATGGCATTTTTAAAAAAGCAAAATTCTTTTGATACTTTAATAACCCATAACTCTTTCAAAAAAGGTTCAATTGCAACTCTATTTTTAAAAGTACATTTCTGGCATCTGAATATATATAAATCACTTTACCGAAGTCGATTTGAGTCAATATTTTAGAAAATATGGCCTAAAAGGTGAAAAATTAAAAAAATGGCATTTTTAAAAAAGCAAAATTCTTTGGAAACTTTAATAACATATAACTCTTTCAAAAAAGGTTCAACTGCAATTTTATTTATAAAAGTAAATTTTTGGCATAAAAGGTGAAAAAATTATAAAAATTGGAATTTTTATAAAGCAAAATTCTTTGGAAACTTTAATAACCCATAACTCTTTCAAAAAAGGTTTAATTGAAACTTTATTTGTAAAAGTACATTTCTGGCATCCCAATTTATATAAATCACTTAACCGAAGTCAATTTGAATCAATATTTTAGAAAATATTGCCTAAAAGGTGAAAAAATTATAAAATTTGACATTTTTAAAAAAGCTACATTCTTTGGAAACTTTAATAACCCATAACTCTTTCAAAATAGGTTTAATTGCAAATTTATTTATAAAAATACATAACTGGCATCTGAATATATATAAATAACTTTAACGAAGTCGATTTAAATCAATATTTTAGAAAATATGGCCTAAAAGGTGAAAAATTAAAAAAAAATGGCATTTTAAAAAAGCAAAATTCTTTGAAACTTTTATAACATATAACTCTTTCAAAAAAGGTTCAACTGCAATTTTATTTATATAAGTAAATTTCTGGCATAAAAGGTGAAAAAATTATAAAAATTGGCATTTTTATAAAAGCAAAATTCTTTGGAAACTTTAATAACCCATAACTCTTTCAAAAAAGGTTTAATTGAAACTTTATTTGTAAAAGTACATTTCTGGCATTCCAATTTATATAAATCACTTTAACTAAGTCGATTTGAATCAATATTTTAGAAAATATGGCCTAAAAGGTGAAAAAATTATAAAAACTGGCATTTTTAAAAAAGCTACATTGTTTAAAAACTTTAATAACCCATAACTCTTTTAAAATAGGTTCAATTGCAATTTTATTTATAAAATAACATAACTGGCATCTGAATATATATAAATCACTTTACCGAAGTCGATTTGAATCAATATTTTAGAAAATATGGCCTAAGAGGTGAAAAAATTATAAAAATTTTCATTTTTAAAGAAGCAAAACTCTTAGAAAAAACTTCAATAACCCATAACTCTTTCAAAAAAAGTTCAATTGCAACTTTATTTGTAAAAATACAGTTCTGGCATCTGAATATATATAAATCACTTTACCGAAGTCGATTTGAATCAATATTTTAGAAAATATGGCCTAAAAGGATACTTTAATAACCCATAACTCTTTCAAAAAAGGTTCAACTGCAACTTTATTTGTAAAAGTAAATTTTTGGCATCTCAATATATATAAATAACTTTACCGAAGTCGATTTAAATCAATATATTACAAAATATGGCCAAAAATGTAAAAAAATTAAAAAAATTGGCATTTTTAAAAAAGCAAAATTCTTTGGAAACTTTAATAACATATAAATTTTCAAAATAGGTTTAATTGCAACTTTATTTATAAAAATACATTTCTGGCATCTGAATATATATAGATCACTTTACCGAAGTCGATTTAAATCAATATTTTAGAAAATATGGCCAAAAATGTGAAAAAATTAAAAAAATTGGCATTTTTAAAAAAGCAAAATTCTTTGGACACTTTAATAACCCATAACTCTTTCAAAAAAGGTTCAACTGCAACTTAATTTGGAAAGTATTTTTCTGGCATCTCAATATATATAAATCACTCTACCGAAGTCGATTTAAATCAATATTTTAAAAATATAGTTAAAAGGTAAAAAAATTAAAAAAATTGGCATTTTTAAAAATGTTAAATTCTTTGGAAACTTTAATAACCCATAACTCTTTCAAAAAAGGTTCAACTGCAACTTAGTTTTGAAAGTACATTTCTGGCATCTCAATATATATAAATAACTTTACCGAAGTCGATTTAAATCAATATTTTACAAAATATGGCAAAAAAGGTGAAAAAATTAAAAAAATTGGCGTTTTTAAAAAAGAAAAATTCTTTGGAAACTTTAATAACCCATAACTCTTTCAAAAAAGGTTCAACAGCAACTTTATTTGTAAAAGTAAATTTTTGGCATCTCAATATATATAAATAACTTTACCGAAGTCGATTTAAATCAATATTTTACAAAATATGGCCAAAAATGTAAAAAAATTAAAAAAATTGGCATTTTTAAAAAAGCAAAATTCTTTGGAAACTTTAATAACATATAACTCTTTCAAAAAAGGTTCAATTGCAATTTTATTTATAAAAGTAAATTTCTGGCATAAAAGGTGAAGAAATTATAAAAATTCGCATTTATATAATTTCTTTATTTGTAAAAGTACATTTCTGGCATCCCAATATATATAAATCACTTTACCGAAGTCGAAGTCGATAAAAGGTGAAAAATTATAAAAATTGACATTTTTAAAAAAGCTACATTCTTTGGAAACTTTAATAACCCATCACTCTTTCAAAAAAGGTTCAACTGCAACTTAATTTGGAAAGTATATTTTGTCACTTTATAAATCATAAATCACTTTACCGAAGTCGATTTGAATCAATATTTTAGAAAATATGGCCAAAAATGTGAAAAAATTTAAAAAATTGGAAGTCTTAAAAAAGCAAAATTCTTTGGAAACTTTAATAACCCATGAATCTTTCAAAATAGGTTTAATTGCAACTTTATTTATAAAAATACATTTCTGGCATCTGAATATATATAGATCACTTTACCGAAGTCGATTTGAATTAATATTTTAGAAAATATGGCCTTAGAGGTGAAAAAATTATAAAAATTGGCATTTTTTAAAAAGCAAAATTCTTTGGAAAATTTAATAACCCATAGCTCTTTCAAAAAAGGTTCAATTGCAACTTAGTTTGGAAAGTAAATTTCTGGCATCTCAATATATATAAATCACTTTACCAAAGTCGATTTAAATCAATATTTTAGAAAATATGGCCAAAAATGTGAAAAATTAAAAAAATTGGCATTTTTAAAAAAGCTAAATTCTTTGGACACTTTAATAACCCATAACTCTTTCAAAAAAGGTTTAACTGCAACTTAGTTTGGAAAGTACATTTCTGGCATCTCAATATATATAAATCACTTTACCGAAGTCTATTTAAATCAATATTTTAGAAAAGATAGCCTAAAAGGTGAAAAATGATAAAAATGGCATTTTTAAAATAGCAAAATTCTTTGGACACTTTAATAACCCATAACTCTTTCAAAAAAGGTTCAATTGCAACTTTATTTTTAAAAGTACATTTCTGGCATCTGAATATATATAAATCACTTTACCGAAGTCGATTTAAATCAATATTTTACAAAATATGGCCTAAAAAGGTGAAAAATTAAAAAAATGGCATTTTTAAAAAAGCAAAATTCTTTGGAAACTTTAATAACATATAACTCTTTCAAAAAAGGTTCAACTGCAATTTTATTTATAAAAGTAAATTTCTGGCATCTGAATATATATAGATCACTTTACCGAAGTCGATTTAAATCAATATTTTAGAAAATATGGCCAAAAATGTGAAAAAATTAAAAAAATTGGCATTTTTAAAAAAGCAAAATTCTTTGGAAACTTTAATAACATATAAATCTTTCAAAATAGGTTTAATTGCAACTTTATTTATAAAAATACATTTCTGGCATCTCAATATATATAAATAACTTTACCGAAGTCGATTTAAATCAATATATTACAAAATATGGCCAAAAATGTAAAAAAATTAAAAAAATTGGCATTTTTAAAAAAGCAAAATTCTTTGGAAACTTTAATAACATATAAATCTTTCAAAATAGGTTTAATTGCAACTTTATTTATAAAAATACATTTCTGGCATCTGAATATATATAGATCACTTTACCGAAGTCGATTTAAATCAATATTTTAGAAAATATGGCCAAAAATGTGAAAAAATTAAAAAAATTGGCATTTTTAAAAAAGCAAAATTCTTTGGACACTTTAATAACCCATAACTCTTTCAAAAAAGGTTCAACTGCAACTTAATTTGGAAAGTATTTTTCTGGCATCTCAATATATATAAATCACTCTACCGAAGTCGATTTAAATCAATATTTTAAAAAATATAGTTAAAAAGGTAAAAAAAATTAAAAAAAATTGGCATTTTTAAAAATGTTAAATTCTTTGGAAACTTTAATAACCCATAACTCTTTCAAAAAAGGTTCAACTGCAACTTAGTTTTGAAAGTACATTTCTGGCATCTCAATATATATAAATAACTTTACCGAAGTCGATTTAAATCAATATTTTACAAAATATGGCAAAAAAGGTGAAAAAAATTAAAAAAATTGGCGTTTTTAAAAAAGAAAAATTCTTTGGAAACTTTAATAACCCATAACTCTTTCAAAAAAGGTTCAACTGCAACTTTATTGGTAAAAGTAAATTTTTGGAATCTCAATATATATAAATAACTTTACCGAAGTCGATTTAAATCAATATTTTACAAAATATGGCCAAAAATGTAAAAAAATTAAAAAAATTGGCATTTTTAAAAAAGCAAAATTCTTTGGAAACTTTAATAACATATAACTCTTTCAAAAAAGGTTCAATTGCAATTTTATTTATAAAAGTAAATTTCTGGCATAAAAGGTGAAGAAATTATAAAAATTCGCATTTTTATAAAAGCAAAATTCTTTGGAAACTTTAATAACCCATAACTCTTTCAAAAAAGGTTTAATTGAAACTTTATTTGTAAAAGTACATTTCTGGCATCCCAATATATATAAATCACTTTACCGAAGTCGAAGTCGATAAAAGGTGAAAAATTATAAAAATTGACATTTTTAAAAAAGCTACATTCTTTGGAAACTTTAATAACCCATCACTCTTTCAAAAAAGGTTCAACTGCAACTTAATTTGGAAAGTATATTTTGTCACTTTATAAATCATAAATCACTTTACCGAAGTCGATTTGAATCAATATTTTAGAAAATATGGCCAAAAATGTGAAAAAATTTAAAAAATTGGAAGTCTTAAAAAAGCAAAATTCTTTGGAAACTTTAATAACCCATAAATCTTTCAAAATAGGTTTAATTGCAACTTTATTTATAAAAATACATTTCTGGCATCTGAATATATATAGATCACTTTACCGAAGTCGATTTGAATTAATATTTTAGAAAATATGGCCTTAGAGGTGAAAAAATTATAAAAATTGGCATTTTTTAAAAGCAAAATTCTTTGGAAAATTTAATAACCCATAACTCTTTCAAAAAAGGTTCAATTGCAACTTAGTTTGGAAAGTAAATTTCTGGCATCTCAATATATATAAATCACTTTACCAAAGTCGATTTAAATCAATATTTTAGAAAATATGGCCAAAAATGTGAAAAAATTAAAAAAATTGGCATTTTTAAAAAAGCTAAATTCTTTGGAAACTTTAATAACCCATAACTCTTTCAAAAAAGGTTTAACTGCAACTTAGTTTGGAAAGTACATTTCTGGCACCTCAATATATATAAATCACTTTACCGAAGTCGATTTAAATCAATATTTTAGAAAAGATAGCCTAAAAGGTGAAAAATGATAAAAATGGCATTTTTAAAAAAGCAAAATTCTTTGGAAACTTTAATAACCCATAAATCTTTCAAAATAGGTTTAATTGCAACTTTATTTATAAAAATACATTTCTGGCATCTGAATATATATAGATCACTTTACCGAAGTCGATTTGAATTAATATTTTAGAAAATATGGCCTTAGAGGTGAAAAAATTATAAAAATTGGCATTTTTTAAAAAGCAAAATTCTTTGGAAAATTTAATAACCCATAACTCTTTCAAAAAAGGTTCAATTGCAACTTAGTTTGGAAAGTAAATTTCTGGCATCTCAATATATATAAATCACTTTACCAAAGTCGATTTAAATCAATATTTTAGAAAATATGGCCAAAAATGTGAAAAAATTAAAAAAATTGGCATTTTTAAAAAAGCTAAATTCTTTGGAAACTTTAATAACCCATAACTCTTTCAAAAAAGGTTTAACTGCAACTTAGTTTGGAAAGTACATTTCTGGCACCTCAATATATATAAATCACTTTACCGAAGTCGATTTAAATCAATATTTTAGAAAAGATAGCCTAAAAGGTGAAAAATGATAAAAATGGCATTTTTAAAAAAGCAAAATTCTTTGGACACTTTAATAACCCATAACTCTTTCAAAAAAGGTTCAATTGCAACTTTATTTTTAAAAGTACATTTCTGGCATCTGAATATATATAAATCACTTTACCGAAGTCGATTTAAATCAATATTTTACAAAATATGGCCTAAAAGGTGAAAAATTAAAAAAAATGGCATTTTTAAAAAAGCAAAATTCTTTGGAAACTTTAATAACATATAACTCTTTCAAAAAAGGTTCAACTGCAATTTTATTTATAAAAGTAAATTTCTGGCATAAAAGGTGAAAAAATTATAAAAATTGGCATTTTTATAAAAGCAAAATTCTTTGGAAACTTTAATAACCCATAACTCTTTCAAAAAAGGTTTAATTGAAACTTTATTTGTAAAAGTACATTTCTGGGATTCCAATTTATATAAATCACTTTAACTAAGTCGATTTGAATCAATATTTTAGAAAATATGGCCTAAAAGGTGAAAAAATTATAAAAACTGGCATTTTTAAAAAAGCTACATTGTTTGGAAACTTTAATAACCCATAACTCTTTTAAAATAGGTTCAATTGCAATTTTATTTATAAAATTACATAACTGGCATCTGAATATATATAAATCACTTTACCGAAGTCGATTTGAATCAATATTTTAGAAAATATGGCCTAAGAGGTGAAAAAATTATAAAAATTTTCATTTTTAAAGAAGCAAAACTCTTTGGAAACTTCAATAACCCATAACTCTTTCAAAAAAAGTTCAATTGCAACTTTATTTGTAAAAATACAGTTCTGGCATCTGAATATATATAAATCACTTTACCGAAGTCGATTTGAATCAATATTTTAGAAAATATGGCCTAAAAGGAAACTTTAATAACCCATAACTCTTTCAAAAAAGGTTCAACTGCAACTTTATTTGTAAAAGTAAATTTTTGGCATCTCAATATATATAAATAACTTTACCGAAGTCGATTTAAATCAATATTTTACAAAATATGGCCAAAAATTTAAAAAAATTAAAAAAATTGGCATTTTTAAAAAAGCAAAATTCTTTGGAAACTTTAATAACATATAAATCTTTCAAAATAGGTTTAATTGCAACTTTATTTATAAAAATACATTTCTGGCATCTGAATATAAATAGATCACTTTACCGAAGTCGATTTGAATCAATATTTTAGAAAATATGGCCAAAAATGTAAAAAAATTAAAAAAATTGGCATTTTTAAAAAAGCAAAATTCTTTGGACACTTTAATAACCCATAACTCTTTCAAAAAAGGTTCAACTGCAACTTAATTTGGAAAGTATTTTTCTGGCATCTCAATATATATAAATCACTCTACCGAAGTCGATTTAAATCAATATTTTAGAAAATATAGTTAAAAAGGTAAAAAAAATTAAAAAAAATTGGCATTTTTAAAAAAGCTAAATTCTTTGGAAACTTTAATAACCCATAACTCTTTCAAAAAAGGTTCAACTGCAACTTAGTTTTGAAAATACATTTCTGGCATCTCAATATATATAAATAACTTTACCGAAGTCGATTTAAATCAATATTTTACAAAATATGGCAAAATAGGTCAAAAAATTAAAAAAATTGGCGTTTTTAAAAAAGAAAAATTCTTTGGAAACTTTAATAACCCATAACTCTTTCAAAAAAGGTTCAACTGCAACTTTATTTGTAAAAGTAAATTTTTGGCATCTCAATATATATAAATAACTTTACCCAAGTCGATTTAAATCAATATTTTACAAAATATGGCCAAAAATGTAAAAAAATTAAAAAAATTGGCATTTTTAAAAAAGCAAAATTCTTTGGAAACTTTAATAACATATAACTCTTTCAAAAAAGGTTCAATTGCAATTTTATTTATAAAAGTAAATTTCTGGCATAAAAGGTGAAGAAATTATAAAAATTCGCATTTTTATAAAAGCAAAATTCTTTGGAAACTTTAATAACCCATAACTCTTTCAAAAAAGGTTTAATTGAAACTTTATTTGTAAAAGTACATTTCTGGCATCCCAATTTATATAAATCACTTTACCGAAGTCGAAGTCGATAAAAGGTGAAAAATTATAAAAATTGACATTTTTAGAAAAGCAAAATTCTTTGGAAACTTTAATAACCCATAAATCTTTCAAAATAGGTTTAATTGCAACTTTATTTATAAAAATACATTTCTGGCATCTGAATATATGTAGATCACTTTACCGAAGTCGATTTGAATTAATATTTTAGAAAATATGGCCTTAGAGGTGAAAAAATTATAAAAATTTGCATTTTTAAAAAAGCAAAATTCTTTGGACACTTTAATAACCCATAACTCTTTCAAAAAATGTTCAATTGCAACTTTATTTTTAAAAGTACATTTCTGGCATCTGAATATATATAAATCACTTTACCGAAGTCGATTTGAATCAATATTTTAGAAAATATGGCCTAAAAGGTGAAAAATTAAAAAAAATGGCATTTTTAAAAAAGCAAAATTCTTTGGAAACTTTAATAACATATAACTCTTTCAAAAAAGGTTCAACTGCAATTTTATTTATAAAAGTAAATTTCTGGCATAAAAGGTGAAAAAATTTTAAAAATTGGCATTTTTATAAAAGCAAAATTGTTTGGAAACTTTAATAACCCATAACTCTTTCAAAAAAGGTTTAATTGAAACTTTATTTGTAAAATTACATTTCTGGCATCCCAATTTATATAAATCACTTAACCGAAGTCAATTTGAATCAATATTTTAGAAAATATTGCCTAAAAGGTGAAAAAATTATAAAATTTGACATTTTTAAAAAAGCTACATTCTTTGGAAACTTTAATAACCCATAACTCTTTCAAAATAGGTTTAATTGCAAATTTATTTATAAAGATACATAACTGGCATCTGAATATATATAAATAACTTTACCGAAGTCGATTTAAATCAATATTTTAGAAAATATGGCCTAAAAGGTGAAAAATTAAAAAAAATGGCATTTTAAAAAAGCAAAATTCTTTGGAAACTTTTATAACATATAACTCTTTCAAAAAAGGTTCAACTGCAATTTTATGTATATAAGTAAATTTCTGGCATAAAAGGTGAAAAAATTATAAAAATTGGCATTTTTATAAAAGCAAAATTCTTTGGAAACTTTAATAACATATAACTCTTTCAAAAAAGGTTCAATTGCAATTTTATTTATAAAAGTAAATTTCTGGCATAAAAGGTGAAGAAATTATAAAAATTCGCATTTTTATAAAAGCAAAATTCTTTGGAAACTTTAATAACCCATAACTCTTTCAAAAAAGGTTTAATTGAAACTTTATTTGTAAAAGTACATTTCTGGCATCCCAATTTATATAAATCACTTTACCGAAGTCAAAGTCGATAAAAGGTGAAAAATTATTAAAATTGACATTTTTAGAAAAGCAAAATTCTTTGGAAACTTTAATAACCCATAAATCTTTCAAAATAGGTTTAATTGCAACTTTATTTATAAAAATACATTTCTGGCATCTGAATATATATAGATCACTTTACCGAAGTCGATTTGAATTAATATTTTAGAAAATATGGCCTTAGAGGTGAAAAAATTATAAAAATTTGCATTTTTAAAAAAGCAAAATTCTTTGGACACTTCAATAACCCATAACTCTTTCAAAAAAGGTTCAATTGCAACTTAGTTTGGAAAGTAAATTTCTGGCATCTCAATATATATAAATCAATTTACCAATGTCAATTTAAATCAATATTTTAGAATATATGGCCAAAAATGTGAAAAAATTAAAAAAATTGGCATTTTTAAAAAAGCTAAATTCTTTGGACAATTTAATAACCCATAACTCTTTCAAAAAAGGTTCAACTGCAACTTAGTTTGGAAAGTACATTTCTGGCATCTCAATATATATAAATCACTTTACCGAAGTCGATTTAAATCAATATTTTAGAAAAGATAGCCTAAAAGGTGAAAAATGATAAAAATGGCATTTTTAAAAAAGCAAAATTCTTTGGACACTTTAATAACCCATAACTCTTTCAAAAAATGTTCAATTGCAACTTTATTTTTAAAAGTACATTTCTGGCATCTGAATATATATAAATCACTTTACCGAAGTCGATTTGAATCAATATTTTAGAAAATATGGCCTAAAAGGTGAAAAATTAAAAAAAATGGCATTTTTAAAAAAGCAAAATTCTTTGGAAACTTTAATAACATATAACTCTTTCAAAAAAGGTTCAACTGCAATTTTATTTATAAAAGTAAATTTCTGGCATAAAAGGTGAAAAAATTTAAAAATTGGCATTTTTATAAAAGCAAAATTGTTTGGAAACTTTAATAACCCATAACTCTTTCAAAAAAGGTTTAATTGAAACTTTATTTGTAAAATTACATTTCTGGCATCCCAATTTATATAAATCACTTAACCGAAGTCAATTTGAATCAATATTTTAGAAAATATTGCCTAAAAGGTGAAAAAATTATAAAATTTGACATTTTTAAAAAAGCTACATTCTTTGGAAACTTTAATAACCCATAACTCTTTCAAAATAGGTTTAATTGCAAATTTATTTATAAAGATACATAACTGGCATCTGAATATATATAAATAACTTTACCGAAGTCGATTTAAATCAATATTTTAGAAAATATGGCCTAAAAGGTGAAAAATTAAAAAAAATGGCATTTTTAAAAGAGCAAAATTCTTTGGAAACTTTTATAACATATAACTCTTTCAAAAAAGGTTCAACTGCAATTTTATGTATATAAGTAAATTTCTGGCATAAAAGGTGAAAAAATTATAAAAATTTTCATTTTTAAAGAAGCAAAACTCTTTGGAAACTTCAATAACCCATAACTCTTTCAAAAAAAAAGTTCAATTGCAACTTTATTTGTAAAAATACAGTTCTGGCATCTGAATATATATAAATCACTTTACCGAAGTCGATTTGAATCAATATTTTAAAAAAATATGGCCTAAAAGGAAACTTTAATAACCCATAACTCTTTCAAAAAAGGTTCAACTGCAACTTTATTTGTAAAAGTAAATTTTTGGCATCTCAATATATATAAATAACTTTACCGAAGTCGATTTAAATCAATATTTTACAAAATATGGCCAAAAATGTAAACAAATTAAAAAAATTGGCATTTTTAAAAAAGCAAAATTCTTTGGAAACTTTAATAACCCATAACTCTTTTAAAATAGGTTCAATTGCAATTTTATTTATAAAATTACATAACTGGCATCTGAATATATATAAATCACTTTACCGAAGTCGATTTGAATCAATATTTTAGAAAATATGGCCTAAGAGGTGAAAAAATTATAAAATTTTTCATTTTTAAAGAAGCAAAACTCTTTGGAAACTTCAATAACCCATAACTCTTTCAAAAAAAGTTCAATTGCAACTTTATTTGTAAAAATACAGTTCTGGCATCTGAATATATATAAATCACTTTACCGAAGTCGATTTGAATCAATATTTTAGAAAATATGGCCTAAAAGGTGAAAAATTAAAAAAAATGGCATTTTTAAAAAAGCAAAATTCTTTGGAATCTTTAATAACATATAACTCTTTCAAAAAAGGTTCAATTGCAACTTTATTTGTAAAAGTACATTTCTGGCATCTAAATATATATATAAATCACTTTACCGAAGTCGATTTGAATCAATATTTTAGAAAATATGGCCTAAAAGGTGAAAAATTAAAAAAAATGGCATTTTTAAAAAAGCAAAATTCTTTGGAAACTTTAATAACCCATAACTCTTTCAAAAAAGGTTCAACTGCAACTTAATTTGGAAAGTAATTTTCTGGCATCTCAATATATATAAATCACTCTACCGAAGTCGATTTAAATTAATATTTTAGAAAATATGGTTAACAAGGTAAAAAAATTAAGAAAATTGGGGTTTTAAAAAAAGCAAAATTCTTTGGACTTTAATAACCCATAACTTTTTCAAAAAAGGTTCAATTGCAACTTAATTTAGAAAGTTAATTTTTGGCATCTCATTATATAAAAATTACTCTACCGAAGTCGATTTGAATTAATATTTTAGAAAATATGGCCTAAAAGGTGAAAAAATTATAAAAATTGGCATTTTTAAAAAAGCTAAAATCTTTGGAAACTTTAATAACCTATAACTCTTTAAAAAAAAGGTTCAAGTGCCACCTAGTTTGGAAAGTACATTTCTGGCATCTCATTATATAAAAATCACTCTACCAAAGTCGATTTGAATCAATATTTTAGAAAATATGGCCTAAAAGGTGAAAAATTAAAAAAAATGTCATTTTTAAAAAAGCAAAATTCTTTGGAAACTTTTATAACATATAACTCTTTCAAAAAAGGTTAAACTGCAATTTTATTTATATAAGTAAATTTCTGGCATAAAAGGTGAAAAAATTATAAAAATTGGAATTTTTATAAAAGCAAAATTCTTTGGAAACTTTAATAACCCATAACTCTTCAAAAAAGGTTTAATTGAAACTTTATTTGTAAAAGTACATTTCTGGCATTCCAATTTATATAAATCACTTTAACTAAGTCGATTTGAATCAATATTTTAGAAAATATGGCCTAAAAGGTGAAAAAATTATAAAAACTGGCATTTTTAAAAAAGCTACATTGTTTGGAAACTTTAATAACCCATAACTCTTTTAAAATAGGTTCAATTGCAATTTTATTTATAAAATTACATAACTGGCATCTGAATATATATAAATCACTTTACCGAAGTCGATTTGAATCAATATTTTAGAAAATATGGCCAAAGAGGTGAAAAAATTATAAAAATTTTCATTTTACAAGAAGCAAAACTCTTTGGAAACTTCAATAACCCATAACTCTTTCCAAAAAAGTTCAATTGCAACTTTATTTGTAAAAATACAGTTCTGGCATCTGAATATATATAAATCACTTTACCGAAGTCGATTTATATCAATATTTTAGAAAATATGGCCTAAAACGTGAAAAATTAAAAAAAATGGCATTTTTAAAAATGAAAAATTCTTTAGACACTTTAATAACCCATAACTCTTTCAAAAAATGTTCAATTGCAACTTTATTTTTAAAAATACATTTCTGGCATCTGAATATATATAAATCAATTTACCGAAGTCGATTTGAATGAACATTTTAGAAAATATGGCCTAAAAGGTGTAAAAATTATAAAAATTTGCATTTTAAAAAATGCAAAATTATTTGGAAACTTTAATAACCCATAACTCTTTCAAAAAAAGTTCAATTGCAACTTTATTTGTAAAAGTACATTTCTGGCATCTAAATATATATATAAATCACTTTACCGAAGTCGATTTGAATCAATATTTTAGAAAATATGGCCTAAAAGGTGAAAAATTAAAAAAAAATGGCATTTTTAAAAAAGCAAAATTCTTTGGAAACTTTAATAACCCATATCTCTTTCAAAAAAGGTTCAACTGCAACTTAATTTGGAAAGTAATTTTCTGGCATCTCAATATATATAAATCACTCTACCGAAGTCGATTTAAATTAATATTTTAGAAAATATGGTTAACAAGGTAAAAAAATTAAAAAAATTGGCGTTTTTAAAAAAGCAAAATTCTTTGGACTTTAATAACCCATAACTTTTTCAAAAAAGGTTCAATTGCAACTTAATTTAGAAAGTTAATTTTTGGCATCTTATTATATAAAAATTACTCTACCGAAGTCGATTTGAATTAATATTTTAGAAAATATGGCCTAAAAGGTGAAAAAATTATAAAAATTGGCATTTTTAAAAAAGCTAAAATATTTGGAAACTTTAATAACCCATAACTCTTTAAAAAAAAGGTTCAATTGCAACTTTATTTATAAAAATACATTTCTGCCATCTGAATATATATAAATCACTTTATCGAAGTCGATTTGAATCATTATTTTAAAAATATGGCCAAAAATGTGAAAAAATTAAAAAAAATGTCATTTTTAAAAAAGCTTAATTCTTTGGAAACTTTAATAACCCATAACTCTTTCAACAAAGGTTCAATTGCAACTTAGTTTGGAAAGTACATTTCTGGCATATGAATATATATAAATCACTTTACCGAAGTCGATTTGAATCAATATTTTAGAAAATATGGCCAAAAAGGTGAAAAAATTAAAAAAATTGGCGTTTTTAAAAAAGGAAAATTCTTTGGACACTTTAATAACCCATAACTCTTTCAAAAAATGTTTAACTGCAACTTAGTTTGGAAGGTACATTTCTGGCATCTCATTATATAAAAATCACTCTACCAAAGTCGATTTGAATCAATATTTTAGAAAATATGGCCTAAAAGGTGAAAAAATTATAAAAATTTGCATTTTTATAAAAGCAAAATTCTTTGGAAACTTTAATAACCCATAACTCTTTCAAAATAGGTTTAATTGCAACTTTATTTATAAAAATACATTTCTGGCATTCTAATTTATATAAATCACTATACCGAAGTCGATTTGAATCAATATTTTAGAAAATATGGCCTAAAAGGTGAAAAAATTATAAAAATTGGCATTTTTAAAAAAGCAAAATTCTTTGGAAACTTTAATAACCCATAACTCTTTCAAAAAAGGTTTAATTGCATTTTTAAAAAAGCAAAATTCTTTGGAAACTTTAATAACCCATAACTCTTTCAAAAAAGGTTCAACTGCAACTTTATTTGTAAAAGTAAATTTCTGGCATCTGAATATAACTAAATCACTTTACCGAAGTCGATTTGAATCAATATTTTAGAAAAAATGGCCAAAAATGTGAAAAAATTAAAAAAAATTGGTATTTTTAAAAAAGCTAAATTCTTTGGAAACTTTAATAACCCATAACTCTTTCAAAAAAAGTTCAACTGCAACTTAGTTGAGAAAGTACATTTCTGGCATCTCAATATATATAAATCACTTTACCGAAGTCGATTTAAATCAATATTTTACAAAATATGGCCAAAAAGGTTAAAAAATTAAAAAAATTGGCGTTTTTAAAAAAGAAAAATTCTTTGGAAACTTTAGTAACCCATAACTCTTTCAAAAAACGTTCAATTGCAACTTAATTTGGAAAATACATTTCTGGCATATAAATATATATAAATCACTTTACCGAAGTCGATTTGAATCAATATTTTAGAAAACATTGCCTAAAAGGTGAAAAAATTATAAAAATTGACATTTTTAAAAAAGCAAAATTCTTTGGAAACTTTAATAACCCATAACTCTTTCAAAAAAGGTTCAACTGCAACTTAGTTTGGAAAGTACATTTCTGGCATCTCAATATATATAAATAACTTTACCGAAGTCGTTTAAATCAATATTTTACAAAATATGGCCAAAAAGGTGAAAAAATTAAAAAAATTGGCGTTTTTAAAAAAGAAAAATTCTTTGGAAACTTTAGTAACCCATAACTCTTTCAAAAAAGGTTAAATTTCAACTTAATTTGGAAAATACATTTCTGGCATATAAATATATATAAATCACTTTACCGAACTCGATTTGAATCAATGTTTTAGAAAATATTGCCTAAAAGGTGAAAAAATTATAAAAATTGACATTTTTAAAAAAGCTACATTCTTTGGAAACTTTAATAACCCATAACTCTTTCAAAAAAGGTTCAACTGCAACTTAGTTTGGAAAGTACATTTCTGGCATATTATTATATAAAAATCACTCTACCAAAGTCGATTTGAATCAATATTTTAGAAAATATGGCCTAAAAGGTGAAAAAATTATAAAAATTGGCATTTTTATAAAAGCAAAATTCTTTGGATTCTTTAGTAATCCACAACTCTTTCAAAAATGGTTTAATTGCAACTTTATTTGTAAAAGTACATTTCTGGCATCTGAATATATATAAATCACTTTACTGAAGTCGATTTGAATCAATATTTTAGAAAATTTGGCCTAAAAGGTGAAAAAATTATAAAAATTTGCATTTTTTAAAAAGCAAAATTCTTTGGAAACTTTAATAACCCATAACTCTTTCAAAAAAGGTTCAACTGCTACTTTATTTTTAAAAGTAAATTTCTGGCTTCTCAATATATATAAATCACTTTACCGAAGTCGAGTTGAATCAATATTTTAGAAATAATATCCAAAAAGGTGAAAAAATTAAAAAAATTGGCGTTTTTAAAAAAGCAAAATTCTTTGGAAACTTTAATAACCCATAATTCTTTCAAAAAAGGTTCAATTGCACCTTATTTTGGAAATTACATTTCTGGCATATAAATATATATAAATCACTTTACCGAAGTCGATTTGAATCAATATTTTATAAAATATTGCCTAAAAGGTGAAAAATTGATTAAAATTGACATTTTTAAAAAAGCTACATTCTTTGGAAACTTTAATAACCCATAACTCTTTCAAAAAAGGTTCAATTGCAAGTTTATTTATAAAAAAACATTTCTGCCATCTGAATATATGTAAATCACTTTACCGAAGTCGATTTGAATCAATATTTAAGAAAATATGACCTAAAATGTGAAAAAATTAAAAAAATTGGCATTTTAAAAAAAACAAAATTCTTTGGAAACTTTAATAACCCATAACTCTTTCAAAAAACGTTCAACTGCAACTTAATTTGGAAAGTAATTTTCTGGCATCTCAATATATATAAATCACTCTACCGAAGTCGATTTAAATCAATATTTTAGAAAATATGGTTAAAAAGGTAAAAAATTAAAAAAATTGGCGTTTTTAAAAAAGCAAAATTCTTTGGACTTTAATAACCCATAACTTTTTCAAAAAAGGTTCAATTGCAACTTAATTTAGAAAGTTAATTTCGGGCATCTCATTATATAAAAATTACTCTACCGAAGTCGATTTGAATCAATATTTTAGAAAATATGGCCTAAAAGGTAAAAAAATTATAAAAATTGACATTTTTAAAAAAGCAAAATTCTTTGGAAACTTTAATAACCCATAACTCTTTCAAAAAAGGTTCAACTGCAACTTAGTTTAGAAAGTACATTTCTGGCATCTCAATATATATAAATCACTTTACCGAAGTCGATTTAAATCAATATTTTAGAAAATATGGCCAAAAATGTGAAAAAATTAAAAAAATTGGCATTTTTAAAAAAGCTAAATTCTTTGGAAACTTTAATAACCCATAATTCTTTCAAAAAAGGTTCAATTGCACCTTATTTTGGAAATTACATTTCTGGCATATAAATATATATAAATCACTTTACCGAAGTCGATTTGAATCAATATTTTATAAAATATTGCCTAAAAGGTGAAAAATTGATTAAAATTGACATTTTTAAAAAAGCTACATTCTTTGGAAACTTTAATAACCCATAACTCTTTCAAAAAAGGTTCAATTGCAAGTTTATTTATAAAAAAACATTTCTGCCATCTGAATATATGTAAATCACTTTACCGAAGTCGATTTGAATCAATATTTTAGAAAATATGGCCTAAAATGTGAAAAAATTAAAAAAAAATTGGCATTTTAAAAAAAACAAAATTCTTTGGAAACTTTAATAACCCATAACTCTTTCAAAAAACGTTCAACTGCAACTTAATTTGGAAAGTAATTTTCTGGCATCTCAATATATATAAATCACTCTACCGAAGTCGATTTAAATCAATATTTTAGAAAATATGGTTAAAAAGGTAAAAAATTAAAAAAATTGGCGTTTTTAAAAAAGCAAAATTCTTTGGACTTTAATAACCCATAACTTTTTCAAAAAAGGTTCAATTGCAACTTAATTTAGAAAGTTAATTTCGGGCATCTCATTATATAAAAATTACTCTACCGAAGTCGATTTGAATCAATATTTTAGAAAATATGGCCTAAAAGGTAAAAAAATTATAAAAATTGACATTTTTAAAAAAGCAAAACTCTTTGGAAACTTTAATAACCCATAACTCTTTCAAAAAAGGTTTAATTGCAACTTTATTTATAAAAATACATTTTTGGCATTCTAATTTATAAAAATCACTATACCGAAGTCGATTTGAATCAATATTTTAGAAAATATGGCCTAAAAGGTGAAAAATTATAAAAATTTGCATTTTTAAAAAAGCAAAATTCTTTGGAAACTTTAATAACCCATAACTCTTTCAAAAAAGGTTCAACTGCAACTTTATTTGTAAAAGTAAATTTCTGGCATCTGAATATAACTAAATCACTTTACCGAAGTCGATTTGAATCAATATTCTAGAAAATATGGCCAAAAATGTGAAAAAAATTAAAAAAATTGGAATTTTTAAAAAAGCAAAATTCTTTGGAAACTTTAGTAACCTATAACTCTTTCAAAAAAGGTTCAATTGCAACTTAATTTGGAAAATACATTTCTGGCATATAAATGAATATAAATCACTTTACCGAAGTCGATTTGAATAAATATTTTAGAAAATATGGCCAAAAATGTGGAAAAATTAAAAATATTGGCATTTTTAAAAAAGCAAAATTCTTTGGAAACTTTAATAACCCATAACTCTTTCAAAAAAGGTTCAACTGCAACTTAGTTTAGAAAGTACATTTCTGGCATCTCAATATATATAAATCACTTTACCGAAGTCGATTTAAATCAATATTTTAGAAAATTAGGCCAAAAATGTGAAAAAATTAAAAAAATTGGCATTTTTAAAAAAGCTAAATTCTTTGGAAACTTTAATAACCCATATCTCTTTAAAAAAAGGTTCAACTGCAACTAAATTTGGAAAGTAATTTTCTGGCATCTCAATATATATAAATCACTCTACCGAAGTCGATTTAAAGCAATATTTTAGAAAATATGGTTAAAAAGGTTAAAAAAAATTAAAAAAAATTGGCATTTTTAAAAAAGCTAAATTCATTGGAAACTTTAATAACCCATAACTCTTTCAAAAAAGGTTCAACTGCAACTTAGTTTGGAAAGTACATTTCTGGCATCTCAATATATATAAATAACTTTACCGAAGTCGATTTAAATCAATATTTTACAAAATATGGCCTAAAAGGTGAAAAAATTAAAAAAATTGGCGTTTTTAACAAAGAAAAATTTTTTGGAAACTTAAGTAACCCATAACTCTTTCAAAAAAGGTTCAATTGCAACTTAATTTGGAAAATACATTTCTGGCATATAAATATATATAAATCACTTTACCGAAGTCGATTTGAATCAATATTTTAGAAAATATTGCCTAAAAGGTGAAAAAATTATAAAAATTGACATTTTTAAAAAGGCTTCATTTTTTGGAAACTTTAATAAACCATAACTCTTTCAAAAAAGGTTCAATTGCAACTTTATTTATAAAAATACATTTCTGGCATATAAATATATATAAATCACTTTACCGAAGTCGATTTGAATCAATATTTTAGAAAATATTGCCTAAAAGGTGGAAAAATATTAAAAATTGACATTTTTTAAAAAGCTACATTTTTTGGAAACTTTAATAACCCATAACTCTTTCAAAAAAGGTTTAACTGCAACTTAGTTTTGAAAGTACATTTCTGGCATCTCATTATATAAAAATCACTCTAATAAAGTCGATTTGAATCAATATTTTAGAAAATATGGCCTAAAAGGTGAAAAAATTATAAAAATTGGCATTTTTAAAAAGCAAAATTCTTTGGAAACTTTAATATCCCATAACTCTTTCAAAATAGGTTTAATTGCAATTTTATTTATAAAAATACATTTTTGGCATTCTAATTTATATAAATCACTATACCGAAGTCGATTTGAATCAATATTTTAGAAAATATGGCCTAAAAGGTAAAAAATTATAAAAATTTGCATTTTTAAAAAAGCAAAATTCTTTGGAAACTTTAATAACCCATAACTCTTTCAAAAAAGGTTCAATTGCAACTTTATTTGTAAAAGTAAATTTCTGGCATCTGAATATAACTAAATCACTTTACCGAAGTCGATTTGAATCAATACTTTAGAAAATATGGCCAAAAATGAGAAAAAATTAAAAAAAATTGGCATTTTTAAAAAAGCAAAATTCTTTGGAAACTTTAATAACTCTTTCAAAAAAGGTTCAACTGCAACTTAGTTTAGAAAGTACATTTCTGGCATCTCAATATATATAAATCATTTTACCGAAGTCGATTTAAATCAATATTTTAGAAAATATGGCCAAAAATGTGAAAAAATTAAAAAAATTGGCATTTTAAAAAAGCAAAATTTTTTGGACACTTTAATAACCCATAACTCTTTCAAAAAAGGTTCAACTGCAACTTAATTTGGAAAGTAATTTTCTGGCAACTCAATATATATAAATCACTCTACCGAAGTCGATTTAAATCAATATTTTAGAAAATATGGTTAAAAAGGTAAAAAAAATTAAAAAAAAATTTGCATTTTTAAAAAAACTAAATTCTTTGGAAACTTTAATAACCCATAACTCTTTCAAAAAAGGTTCAACTGAAACTTAGTTTGGAAAGTACATTTCTGGCATCTCAATATATATAAATAACTTTACCGAAGTCGATTTAAATCAATATTTTAGAAAATATGGCCAAAAAGGTGAAAAAATTAAAAAAATTGGCGTTTTTAAAAAGAAAAATTCTTTTGAAACTTTAGTAACCCATAACTCTTTCAAAAAAGGTTCAATTGCAACTTAATTTGGAAAATACATTTCTGGCATATAAATATATATAAATCACTTTACCGAAGTCGATTTGAATCAATATTTTAGAAAATATTGCCTAAAAGGTTAAAAAAATATAAAAATTGACATTTTTAAAAAGGCTACATTTTTTGGAAACTTTAATAACCCATAACTCTTTCAAAAAAGGTTCAATTGCAACTTTATTTATAAAAATACATTTCTGGCATTCTAATTTATATAAATCACTATACCGAAGTCGATTTGAATAAATATTTTAGAAAATATGGCCTAAAAGGTGTAAAATCTATAAAAATTGGCATTTTTAAAAAAGCTAAATTCTTTGGAAACTTTAATAACCCATAACTCTTTCAAAAAAGGTTCAACTGCAACTTTATTTGTAAAATACATTTCTGGCATATAAATATATATAAATCACTTTACCGAAGTCGATTTAAATCAATATTTTAGAAAATATGGTTAAAAAGGTAAAATAAATTAAAAAAATTGGCATTTTTAAAAAAGCTAAATTCTTTGGAAACTTTAATAACCCATAACTCTTTCAAAAAAGGTTCAATTGCAACTTAGTTTAGAAAGTACATTTCTGGCATCTCAATATATATAAATAACTTTACCGAAGCCGATTTAAATCAATATTTTACAAAATATGGCCCAAAAGGTGAAAAAATTAAAAAAATTGGCGTTTTTAAAAAAGAAAAATTCTTTGGAAACTTTAGTAACCCATAACTCTTTCAATAAAGGTTCAATATCAACTTTAGTTAGAAAAATACATTTCTGGCATATAAATATATATAAATCATTTTACCGAACTCGATTTGAATCAATATTTTAGAAAATATTGCCTAAAAGGTGAAAAAATTATAAAAATTGACATTTTTTAAAAAGCTACATTTTTGGAAACTTAAATAACCCATAACTCTTTCAAAAAAGGTTTAACTGCAACTTAGTTTGGAAAGTACATTTCTGGCATCTCAATATATATAAATAACTTTACCGAAGTCGATTTAAATCAATATTTTAGAAAATATGGCCAAAAAGGTGAAAAAATTAAAAAAATTGGCGTTTTTAAAAAAGAAAAATTCTTTGGAAACTTTAGTAACCCATAACTCTTTCAAAAAAGGTTCAATTGCAACTTAATTTGGAAAATACATTTCTGGCATATAAATATATATAAATCACTTTACCGAAGTCGATTTGAATCAATATTTTAGAAAATATTGCCTAAAAGGTGAAAAAATTATAAAAATTGACATTTTTAAAAAGGCTACATTTTTTGGAAACTTTAATAACCCATAACTCTTTCAAAAAAGGTTCAATTGCAACTTTATTTATAAAAATACATTTCTGGCATTCTAATTTATATAAATCACTATACCGAAGTCGATTTGAATAAATATTTTAGAAAATATGGCCTAAAAGGTGTAAAATCTATAAAAATTGGCATTTTTAAAAAAGCAAAATTCTTTGGAAACTTTAATAACCCATAACTCTTTCAAAAAAGGTTCAACTGCAACTTTATTTGTAAAATACATTTCTGGCATATAAATATATATAAATCACTCTACCGAAGTCGATTTAAATCAATATTTTAGAAAATATGGTTAAAAAGGTAAAATAAATTAAAAAAAATTGGCATTTTTAAAAAAGCTAAATTCTTTGGAAACTTTAATAACCCATAACTCTTTCAAAAAAGGTTCAACTGCAACTTAGTTTAGAAAGTACATTTCTGGCATCTCAATATATATAAATCACTTTACCGAAGTCGATTTAAATCAATATTTTACAAAATATGGCCAAAAAGGTGAAACAATTAAAAAAATTGGCGTTTTTAAAAAAGGTAAATTCTTTGGAAACTTTAGTAACCCATAACTCTTTCAAAAAAGGTTCAATTGCAACTTAATTTGGAAAGTACATTTCTGGCATCTCAATATATATAAATCACTTTACCGAAGTCGATTTGAATCAATATTTTAGAAAATATTGCCTCAAAGGTGAAAAAATTATAAAAATTGACATTTTTAGAAAAGCTACATTCATTGGAAACTTTAATAACCTATAACTCTTTCAAAAAAGGTTTAACTGCAACTTAGTTTGGAAAGTACATTTCTGGCATCTCATTATATAAAAATCACTCTACCAAAGTCGATTTGAATCAATATTTTAGAAAATTTGGCCTAAAAGGTGAAAAAATTATAAAAATTGGCATTTTTATAAAAGCAAAATTCTTTGGAAACATTAATAACCCATAACTCTTTCAAAATAGGTTTAATTGCAACTTTATTTATAAAAATACATTTCTGGCATTCTAATTTATATAAATCACTATACCGAAGTCGATTTGAATAAATATTTTAGAAAATATGGCCTAAAAGGTGAAAAAATTATAAAAATTTGCATTTTTATAAAAGCAAAATTTTTTGGAAACTTTAATAACCCATAACTCTTTCAAAATAGGTTTAATTGCAACTTTATTTATAAAAATACATTTTTGGCATTCTAATTTATATAAATCACTATACCGAAGTCGATCTGAATCAATATTTTAGAAAATATGGCCTAAAAAGGTAAAAAATTATAAAAATTTGCATTTTTAAAAAAGCAAAATTCTTTGGAAACTTTAATAACCCATAACTCTTTCAAAAAAGGTTCAACTGCAACTTTATTTGAAAAAGTAAATTTCTGGCATCTGAATATAACTAAATCACTTTACCGAAGTCGATTTGAATCAATACTTTAGAAAATATGGCCAAAAATGAGAAAAAAATTAAAAAAAATTGGCATTTTTAAAAAAGCTAAATTCTTTGGAAACTTTAATAACTCTTTCAAAAAAGGTTCAACTGCAACTTAGTTTAGAAAGTACATTTCTGGCATCTCAATATATATAAATCATTTTACCGAAGTCGATTTAAATCAATATTTTAGAAAAAATGGCCAAAAATGTGAAAAAATTAAAAAAATTGGCATTTTAAAAAAGCAAAATTTTTTGGACACTTTAATAACCCATAACTCTTTCAAAAAAGGTTCAACTGCAACTTAATTTGGAAAGTAATTTTCTGGCATCTCAATATATATAAATCACTCTACCGAAGTCGATTTAAATCAATATTTTAGAAAATATGGTTAAAAAGGTAAAAAAAATTTAAAAAAAATTTGCATTTTTAAAAAACTAAATTCTTTGGAAACTTTAATAACCCATAACTCTTTCAAAAAAGGTTCAACTGAAACTTAGTTTGGAAAGTACATTTCTGGCATCTCAATATATATAAATAACTTTACCGAAGTCGATTTAAATCAATATTTTACAAAATATGGCCAAAAAGGTGAAAAAATTAAAAAAATTGGCGTTTTTAAAAAAGAAAAATTCTTTGGAAACTTTAGTAACCCATAACTCTTTCAAAAAAGGTTCAATTGCAACTTAATTTGGAAAGTACATTTCTGGCATCTCAATATATATAAATCACTTTACCGAAGTCGATTTGAATCAATATTTTAGAAAATATTGCCTCAAAGGTGAAAAAATTATAAAAATTGTCATTTTAAGAAAAGCTACATTCTTTGGAAACTTTAATAACCTATAACTCTTTCAAAAAAGGTTTAACTGCAACTTAGTTTGGAAAGTACATTTCTGGCATCTCATTATATAAAAATCACTCTACCAAAGTCGATTTGAATCAATATTTTAGAAAATATGGCCTAAAAGGTGAAAAAATTATAAAAATTGGCATTTTTATAAAAGCAAAATTCTTTGGAAACATTAATAACCCATAACTCTTTCAAAATAGGTTTAATTGCAACTTTATTTATAAAAATACATTTCTGGCATTCTAATTTATATAAATCACTATACCGAATTCGATTTGAATAAATATTTTAGAAAATATGGCCTAAAAGGTGAAAAAATTATAAAAATTTGCATTTTTATAAAAGCAAAATTTTTTAGAAACTTTAATAACCCATAACTCTTTCAAAATAGGTTTAATTGCAACTTTATTTATAAAAATACATTTTTGGCATTCTAATTTATATAAATCACTATACCGAAGTCGATCTGAATCAATATTTTAGAAAATATGGCCTAAAAGGTAAAAAATTATAAAAATTTGCATTTTTAAAAAAGCAAAATTCTTTGGAAACTTTAATAACCCATAACTCTTTCAAAAAAGGTTCAACTGCAACTTTATTTGAAAAAGTAAATTTCTGGCATCTGAATATAACTAAATCACTTTACCGAAGTCGATTTGAATCAATACTTTAGAAAATATGGCCAAAAATGAGAAAAAATTAAAAAAAATTGGCATTTTTAAAAAAGCTAAATTCTTTGGAAACTTTAATAACTCTTTCAAAAAAGGTTCAACTGCAACTTAGTTTAGAAAGTACATTTCTGGCATCTCAATATATATAAATCATTTTACCGAAGTCGATTTAAATCAATATTTCAGAAAATATGGCCAAAAATGTGAAAAAATTAAAAAAATTGGCATTTTTATAAAAGCAAAATTTTTTGGACACTTTAATAACCCATAACTCTTTCAAAAAAGGTTCAACAGCAACTTAATTTGGAAAGTAATTTTCTGGCATCTCAATATATATAAATCACTCTACCGAAGTCGATTTAAATCAATATTTTAGAAAATATGGTTAAAAAGGTAAAAAAAATTAAAAAAAAATTGGCATTTTTAAAAAAGCTAAATTCTTTGGAAACTTTAATAACCCATAACTCTTTCAAAAAAGGTTCAACTGAAACTTAGTTTAAAAAGTACATTTCTGGCATCTCAATATATATTAATAACTTTACCGAAGTCGATTTAAATCAATATTTTACAAAATATGGCCAAAAAGGTGAAAAAATTAAAAAAATTGGCGTTTTTAAAAAAGAAAAATTCTTTGGAAACTTTAGTAACCCATAACTCTTTCAAAAAAGGTTCAATTGCAACTTTATTTGGAAAATACATTTCTGGCATATAAATATATATAAATCACTTTACCGAAGTCGATTTGAATCAATATTTTAGAAAATATTGCCTAAAAGGTGAAAAAATTATAAGAATTGACATTTTTAAAAAGGCTACATTTTTTGGAAACTTTAATAACCCATACCTCTTTCAAAAAAGGTTCAATTGCAACTTTATTTATAAAAATACATTTCTGCCATCTGCATATATGTACATCACTTTACCGAAGTCGATTTGAATCAATATTTTAGAAAATATGGCCAAAAATGTGAAAAAATTAAAAAAAATTGGCATTTTTAAAAAAGCTAAATTCTTTGGCAACTTTAATAACCCATAACTCTTTCAAAAAAGGTTCAACTGCAACTTAGTTTGGAAAGTACATTTCTGGCATCTCAATATATATAAATCACTCTACCGCAGTTGATTTAAATCAATATTTTAGAAAATATGGTTAAAAAGGTAAAAAAAAAAAAAAAATTGGCATTTTTAAAAAAGCTAAATTCTTTGGAAACTTTAATAACCCATAACTCTTTCAAAAAAGGTTCAACTGCAACTTAGTTTAGATTTCTGGCATCTCAATATATATAAATAACTTTACCGAAGCCGATTTAAATCAATATTTTACAAAATATGGCCCAAAAGGTGAAAAAATTAAAAAAATTGGCGTTTTTAAAAAAGAAAAATTCTTTGGAAACTTTAGTAACCCATAACTCTTTCAATAAAGGTTCAATATCAACTTTAGTTAGAAAAATACATTTCTGGCATATAAATATATATAAATCATTTTACCGAACTCGATTTGAATCAATATTTTAGAAAATATTGCCTAAAAGGTGAAAAAATTATAAAAATTGACATTTTTTAAAAAGCAAAATTCTTTGGAAACTTTAATAACAGATAACTCTTTCAAAATAGGTTTAATTGCAACTTTATTTATAAAAATACATTTCTGCAATCTGAATATATGTAAATCACTTTACCGAAGTCGATTTGAATCAATATTTTAGAAAATATGGCCAAAAATGTGAAAAAATTAAAAAAATTGGCATTTTTAAAAAAGCAAAATTCTTTGGACACTTTAATAACCCATAACTCTTTCAAAAAAGGTTCAACTGCAACTTAATTTGGAAAGTAATTTTCTGGCATCTCAATATATATAAATCACTCTACCGCAGTTGATTTAAATCAATATTTTAGAAAATATGGCCAAAAATGTGAAAAAATTTAAAAAAATTGGCATTTTTAAAAAAGCAAAATTCTTTGGACACTTTAATAACCCATAACTCTTTCAAAAAAGGTTCAACTGCAACTTAATTTGGAAAGTAATTTTCTGGCATCTCAATATATATAAATCACTCTACCGCAGTTGATTTAAATCAATATTTTAGAAAATATGGTTAAAAAGGTAAAAAAAAATAAAAAAAATTGGCATTTTTAAAAAAGCTAAATTCTTTGGAAACTTTAATAACCCATAACTCTTTCAAAAAAGGTTCAACTGCAACTTAGTTAAGAAAGTACATTTCTGGCATCTCAATATATATAAATAACTTTACCGAAGTCGATTTAAATCAATATTTTACAAAATATGGCCAAAAATGTGAAAAAATTAAAAAAATTGGCGTTTTTAAAAAACAAAAATTCTTTGGAAACTTTAGTAACCCATAACTCTTTCAATTAAGGTTTAATTGCAACTTTAGTTAGAAAAATACATTTCTGGCATATAAATATATATAATCATTTTACCGAAGTCGATTTGAATTAATATTTTAGAAAATATTGCCTAAAAGGTGAAAAAATTATAAAAATTGACATTTTTTAAAAAGCTACATTTTTTGGAAACTTTAATAACCCATAACTCTTTCAAAAAAGGTTCAACTGCAACTTAGTTTGGAAAGTACATTTCTGGCATCTCATTATATAAAAATCACTCTACCAAAGTCGATTTGAATCAATATTTTAGAAATTATGGCCTAAAAGGTGAAAAAATTATAAAAATTGGCATTTTTATAAAAGCAAAATTCTTTGGAAACTTTAATAACCCATAACTTTTTCAAAATAGGTTTAATTGCAACTTTATTTATAAAAATACATTTCTGGCATTCTAATTTATATAAATTACTATACCGAAGTCGATTTAAATAAATATTTTAGAAAATATGGTCTAAAAGTGAAAAAATTATAAAAATTGGCATTTTTAAAAAGCAAAATTCTTTGGAAACTTTAATAACCCATAACTCTTTCAAAATAGGTTTAATTGCAACTTTATTTATAAAAATACATTTCTGGCATTCTAATTTATATAAATTACTATACCGAAGTCGATTTAAATAAATATTTTAGAAATATGGCCAAAAATGTGAAAAAATTAAAAAAAATTGGCATTTTTGAAAAAGCTAAATTCTTTGGAAACTTTAATAACCCATAACTCTTTCAAAAAAGGTTCAATTGCAACTTAATTTAGAAAGTACATTTCTGGCATCTGAATATATATAAATCACTTTACCGAAGTCGATTTAAATCAATATTTTGGAAAATATGGCCAAAAATGTGAAAAAAATTAAAAAAATTGGCATTTTTAAAAAAGCAAAATTCTTTGGACACTTTAATAACCCATAACTCTTTCAAAAGAGGTTCAACTGCAACTTAATTTGGAAAGTAATTTTCTGGCATCTCAATATATATAAATCACTTTACCGCAGTTGATTTAAATCAATATTTTAGAAAATATGGTTAAAAAGGTAAAAAAAAATAAAAAAAATTGGCATTTTTAAAAAAGCTAAATTCTTTGGAAACTTTAATAACCCATAACTCTTTCAAAAAAGGTTCAACTGCAACTTAGTTTGGAAAGTACATTTCTGGCATCTCAATATATATAAACAACTTTACCGAAGTCGATTTAAATCAATATTTTACAAAATATGGCCAAAAAGGTTAAAAAATTATAAAAATTTACATTTTTCAAAAAGCTACATTCTTTGGAAACTTTAATAACCTATAACTCTTTCAAAAAAGGTTTAACTGCAACTTAGTTTGGAAAGTACATTTCTGGCATCTCATTATATAAAAATCACTCTACCAAAGTCGATTTGAATCAATATTTTAGAAAATATGGCCTAAAAGGTGAAAAAATTATAAAAATTGGCATTTTTATAAAAGCAAAATTCTTTGGAAACTTTAATAACCCATAACTCTTTCAAAAAAGGTTCAACTGCAACTTATTTTGGAAAGTAAATTTCTGGCATCTTAATATATATATCAATCACTTTACCGAAGTCGATTTGAATCAATATTTTAGAAAATATGGCCAAAAAGGTGAAAAAATTAAAAAAATTGGCGTTTTTAAAAAAGAAAAATTCTTTGGAAAGTTTAGTAACCCATAACTCTTTCAATAAAGGTTCAATTGCAACTTTAGTTAGAAAAATACATTTCTGGCATATAAATATATATAAATCATTATACCGAAGTCGATTTGAATCAATATTTTAGAAAATATTGCCTAAAAGGTGAAAAAATTTTAAAAATTGACATTTTTTAAAAAGCTACATTTTTTGGAAACTTTAATAACCCATAACTCTTTCAAAAAAGGTTTAACTGCAACTTAGTTTGGAAAGTACATTTCTGGCATCTCATTATATAAAAATCACTCTACCAAAGTCGATTTGAATCAATATTTTAGAAAATATGGCCTAAAAGGTGAAAAAATTATAAAAATTGGCATTTTTATAAAAGCAAAATTCTTTGGAAACTTTAATAACCCATAACTCTTTCAAAATAGGTTTAATTGCAACTTTATTTATAAAAATACATTTCTGGCATTCTAATTTATATAAATTACTATACCGAAGTTGATTTGAATAAATATTTTAGAAAATATGGCCTAGAAGGTGAAAAAATTATAAAAATTGGCATTTTTAAAAAGCAAAATTCTTTGGAAACTTTAATAACCCATAACTCTTTTAAAAAAGGTTCAACTGCAACTTTATTTGTAAAAGTAAATTTCTGGCATCTGAATATAACTAAATCACTTTACCGAAGTCGATTTGAATCAATATTTTGGAAAATATGGCCAAAAATGTGAAAAAATTAAAAAAAATTGGCATTTTTAAAAAAGCTAAATTCTTTGGAAACTTTAATAACCCATAACTCTTTCAAAAAAGGTTCAATTGCAACTTAATTTGGAAAGTAATTTTCTGGCATCTTAATATATATATCAATCACTTTACCGAAGTCGATTTGAATCAATATTTTAGAAAATATGGCCAAAAAGGTGAAAAAATTAAAAAAATTGGCGTTTTTAAAAAAGAAAAATTCTTTGGAAAGTTTAGTAACCCATAACTCTTTCAATAAAGGTTCAATTGCAACTTTAGTTAGAAAAATACATTTCTGGCATATAAATATATATAAATCATTATACCGAAGTCGATTTGAATCAATATTTTAGAAAATATTGCCTAAAAGGTGAAAAAATTTTAAAAATTGACATTTTTTAAAAAGCTATATTTTTTGGAAACTTTAATAACCCATAACTCTTTCAAAAAAGGTTTAACTGCAACTTAGTTTGGAAAGTACATTTCTGGCATCTCATTATATAAAAATCACTCTACCAAAGTCGATTTGAATCAATATTTTAGAAAATATGGCCTAAAAGGTGAAAAAATTATAAAAATTGGCATTTTTATAAAAGCAAAATTCTTTGGAAACTTTAATAACCCATAACTCTTTCAAAATAGGTTTAATTGCAACTTTATTTATAAAAATACATTTCTGGCATTCTAATTTATATAAATTACTATACCGAAGTTGATTTGAATAAATATTTTAGAAAATATGGCCTAGAAGGTGAAAAAATTATAAAAATTGGCATTTTTAAAAAGCAAAATTCTTTGGAAACTTTAATAACCCATAACTCTTTTAAAAAAGGTTCAACTGCAACTTTATTTGTAAAAGTAAATTTCTGGCATCTGAATATAACTAAATCACTTTACCGAAGTCGATTTGAATCAATATTTTGGAAAATATGGCCAAAAATGTGAAAAAATTAAAAAAAATTGGCATTTTTAAAAAAGCTAAATTCTTTGGAAACTTTAATAACCCATAACTCTTTCAAAAAAGGTTCAATTGCAACTTAGTTTAGAAAGTACATTTCTGGCATCTCAATATATATAAATCACTTTACCGAAGTCGATTTAAATCAATATTTTGGAAAATATGGCCAAAAATGTGAAAAAATTAAAAAAATTGGCATATTTAAAAAAGAAAAATTCTTTGGACACTTTAATAACCCATAACTCTTTCAAAAAAGGTTCAACTGCAACTTAATTTGGAAAGTAATTTTCTGGCATCTCAATATATATAAATCACTCTACCGAAGTCGATTTAAATCAATATTTTAGAAAATATGGTTAAAAAGGTAAAAAAAATTAAAAAAAATTGGCATTTTTAAAAAAGCTAAATTCTTTTGAAACTTTAATAACCCATAACTCTTTCAAAAAATGTTCAACTGCAACTTAGTTTGGAAAGTACATTTCTGGCATCTCAATATATATAAATAACTTTACCGAAGTCAATTTAATCAATATTTTACAAAATATGGCCAAAAAGGTGAAAAAGTTAAAAAAATTGGCGTTTTTAAAAAAGAAAAATTCTTTGGAAACTTTAATAACCCATAACTCTTTCAAAAAAGGTTTAACTGCAACTTAATTTGGACAGTAATTTTCTGGCATCTCAATATATATAAATCAATCTACCAAAGTCGATTTGAATCAATATTTTAGAAAATATGGCCTAAAAGAAGAAAAAAATAATAAAAATTTGCATTTTTATAAAAACAAAATTCTTTGGAAACTTTAATAACCCATAACTCTTTCAAAATAGGTTTAATTGCAACTTTATTTATAAAAATACATTTCTGCCATCAGAATATATATAAATCACTTTACCGAAGTCGATTTGAATCAATATTTTAGAAAATATGGCCTAAAAGGTGAAAAATCTATAAAAATTGGCATTTTTAAAAAAGCAAAATTCTTTGGAAACTTCAATAACCCATAACTCTTTCAAAAAAGGTTTAAATGCATTTTTAAAAAAGCAAAATTCTTTGGAAACTTTAATAACCCATAACTCTTTCAAAAAAGGTTCAACTGCAACTTTATTTGTAAAAGTAAATTTCTGGCATCTCAGTATATATAAATCACTTTACCGAAGTCGATTTGAATCAATATTTTAGAAAATATGGCCTAAAAGGTGAAAAAATTAAAAAAATTGGCGTTTTTCAAAGAACAAAATTCTTTGGAAACTTTAATAACCCATAACTCTTTCAAAAAAGATTCAACTGCAACTTAGTTTAAAAAGTACATTTCTGGCATCTCAATATATATAAATCACTTTACCGAAGTCGATTTAAATCAATATATTAGAAAATATGGCCAAAAATATGAAAAAATTAAAAAAAATGGCATTTTTAAAAAAGTTAAATTCTTTGGACACTTTAATAACCCATAACTCTTTCAAAAAAGGTTCATCTGCAACTTCATTTGGAAAGTGCATTTCTGGCATCTCAATATATAAAAATCACTTTACCGATGTCGATTTAAATCATTATTTTAAAAATATGCCCAAAAATGTGAAAAAATTAAAAAAAATTGGCATTTTTAAAAAAGCTAAATTCTTTGGAAACTTTAATAACCCATAACTCTTTCAAAATAGGTTCAATTGCAACTTTATTTATAAAAATACATTTCTGCCAACTGAATATATTTAAATCACTATACCGAAGTCGATTTGAATCATTATTTTAAAAATATGGCCAAAAATGTGAAAAAATTAAAAAAATTGGAATTTTTAAAAAAGCTACATTCTTTGGAAACTTTAATAACCCATAACTCTTTCAAAAAATGTTCAACTGCAACTTAATTTGGAAAATAATTTTCTGGCATCTCAATATATATAAATCACTTTACCGAAGTCGATTTAAATCAATATTTTAGAAAATATGGTTAAAAAGGTGAAAAAATTAAAAATATTGGCGTTTTTAAAAAAGAAAAATTCTTTGGAAACTTTAGTAACCCATAACTCTTTCAAAAAAGGTTCAATTGCAACTTAATTTGGAAAATACATTTCTGGCATCTCAATATATATAAATCACTTTACCGAAGTCGATTTAAATCAATATTTTAGAAAATATGGCCTAAAAGGTGAAAAAATTATAAAAATTGGCATTTTTAAAAAAGCTACATTCTTTGGAAACTTTAATAACCCATAACTCTTTCAAAATAGGTTCAATTGCAACTTTATTTATAAAAATACATTTCTGCCATCTGAATATATATAAATCACTTTACCGAAGTCGATTTGAATCATTATTTAAAAAATATGGCCAAAAATGTGAAAAAATTAAAAAAAATTGGCATTTTTAAAAAAGCTAAATTCTTTGGAAACTTTAATAACCCATAACTCTTTCAAAATAGGTTCAACTGCAACTTAATTTGGACAGTAATTTTCTGGCATCTCAATATATATAAATCAATCTACCGAAGTCGATTTAAATCAATATTTTAGAAAATATGGCCTAAAAGGTGAAAAAATTATAAAAATTGACATTTTTAAAAAAGCTACATTATTTGGAAACTTTAATAACCCATAACTCTTTCAAAATAGGTTCAATTGCAACTTTATTTATAAAAATACATTTGTGCCATCTGAATATATATAAATCACTTTACCGAGGTCGATTTGAATCATTATTTAAAAAATATGGCCAAAAATGTGAAAAAATTATAAAAAATTGGCATTTTTAAAAAAGCTAAATTCTTTGGAAACTTTAATAACCCATAACTCTTTCAAAAAAGGTTCAACTGCAACTTAATTTGGACAGTAATTTTCTGGCATCTCAATATATATAAATCAATCTACCGAAGTCGATTTAAATCAATATTTTGGAAAATATAGTTAAAAAGGTAAAAAAAATTAAAAAAAATTGGCATTTTTAAAAAAGCTAAATTCTTTGGAAATTTTAATAACCCATAACTCTTTCAAAAAAGGTTCAACTGCAACTTAGTTTGGAAAGTACATTTCTGGCATCTCAATATATATAAATAACTTTACCGAAGTCGATTTAAATCAATATTTTACAAAATATGGCCAAAAAGGTGAAAAAATTAAAAAAATTGGCATTTTTAAAAAAGAAAAATTCTTTGAAAACTTTAGTAACCCATAACTCTTTCAAAAAAGGTTCAATTGCAACTTAATTTGGAAAATACATTTCTGGCATCTCAATATATATAAATCACTTTACCGAAGTCGATTTAAATCAATATTTTAGAAAATATGGCCTAAAAGGTGAAAAAATTAAAAAAAATTGGCATTTTTAAAAAGCTAAATTCTTTGGAAACTTTAATAACCCATAACTCTGTCAAAAAAGGTTCAACTGCAACTTAATTTGGAAAGTAATTTTCTGGCATCTCAATATATATAAATCACTCTACCGAAGTCGATTTAAATCATTATTTTAAAAATATGGCCAAAAATGTGAAAAAATTAAAAAAATTGGAATTTTTAAAAAAGCTACATTCTTTGGAAACTTTAGTAACCCATAACTCTTTCAAAAAAGGTTCAATTGCAACTTAGTTTAAAAAGTACATTTCTGGCATCTCAATATATATAAATCACTTTACCGAAGTCGATTTGAATCAATATTTTAGAAAATATGGCCCAAAAGGTGAAAAAATTAAAAAAATTGGCATTTTTAAACGAGCAAAATTCTTTGGAAACTTTAATAACCCATAACTGTTTTAAAAAAAGGTTCAACTGCAACTTAGTTTAAAAAGTACATTTCTCGCATCTCAATATATATAAATCACTTTACCGAACTCGATTTAAATCAATATATTAGAAAATATGGCTAAAAATATGAAAAAATTCAAAAAATTGGCATTTTTAAAAAAGTAAAATTCTTTGGACACTTTAATAATCCATAACTCTTTCAAAAAAGGTTCAACTGCAACTTAGTTTAAAAAGTACATTTCTGGCATCTCAATATATATAAATCACTTTACCGAAGTCGATTTGAATCAATATTTTAGAAAATATTGCCTAAAAGGTGAAAAATTTATAAAAATTAGCATTTTTAAAAAAGGAAAAATCTTTGGAAACTTTAATAACCCATAACTCTTTCAAAAAAGGTTCAACTGCAACTTAGTTTAAAAAGTACATTTCTGGCATCTTAATATATATAAATCACTTTACCGAAGTCGATTTGAATCAATATTTTAGAAAATATGGCCTAAAAGGTGAAAAAATTAAAAAAATTGGCATTTTTAAACGAGCAAAATTCTTTGGAAACTTTAATAACCCATAACTGTTTTAAAAAAAGGTTCAACTGCAACTTAGTTTAAAAAGTACATTTCTCGCATCTCAATATATATAAATCACTTTACCGAACTCGATTTAAATCAATATATTAGAAAATATGGCTAAAAATATGAAAAAATTCAAAAAATTGGCATTTTTAAAAAAGTAAAATTCTTTGGACACTTTAATAACCCATAACTCTTTCAAAAAAAGTTCAACTGCAACTTTATTTGTAAAAGTAATTTTCTGGCATCTCAATATATATAAATCACTTTACCGAAGTCGATTTGAATCAATATTTTAGAAAATATGGCCTAAAAGGTGAAAAAATTAAAAAAATTGGCATTTTTAAAAGAGCAAAATTGTTTGGAAACTTTAATAACCCATAACTCTTGCAAAAAAGGTTTAACTGCAACTTAGTTTGGAAAGTACATTTCTGGCATCTCAATATATATAAATCACTTTACCGAAGTCGATTTAAATCAATATATTAGAAAATATGGCCAAAAATATGGAAAAATTAAAAAAATTGGAATTTTCAAAAAAGCTAAATTCTTTGGACACTTTAATAACCCATAACTCTTTCAAAAAACGTTCATCTGAAACTTAGTTTGGAAAGTACATTTCTGGCATATCAATATTTATAAATCACTTTACCGAAGCCGATTTAAATCAATATTTTAGAAAATATGGCCTAAAAGGTGAAAAAATTATAAAAATTGACATTTTTAAAAAAGCTACATTCTTTGGAAACTTTAATAACCCATAACTCTTTCAAAAAAGGTTCATCTGCAACTTAGTTTGTAAAGTACATTTCTGGCATCTCAATATTTATAAATCACTTTACCGAAGCCGATTTAAATCAATATTTTAGAAAATATGGCCTAAAAGGTGAAAAAATTATAAAAATTGACATTTTTAAAAAAGCTACATTCTTTGGAAACTTTAATAACCCATAACTCTTTCAAAATAGGTTCAATTGCAACTTTATTTATAAAAATACATTTCTGCCATCTGAATATATATAAATCACTTTACCGAAGTCGATTTGAATCATTATTTTAAAAATATGGCCAAAAATGTGAAAAAATTAAAAAAAATTGGCATTTTAAAAAAAGTTAAATTCTTTGAAAACTTTAATAACCCATAACTCTTTTTTAAAAAAAGGTTCAATTGCAGCTTAGTTTGGAAAGTACATTTCTGGCATCTGAATATATATAAATCACTTTACCGAAGTCGATTTGAATAAATATTTTAGAAAATATGGACAAAAAGGTGAAAAAATTAAAAAAATTGGCGTTTTTAAAAAAGGAAAATTCTTTGGACACTTTAATAACCCATAACTCTTTCGAAAAAGGTTTAACTGCAACTTAGTTTGGAAAGTACATTTCTGGCATCTCATTATATAAAAATCACTCTACCAAAGTCGATTTGAATCAATATTTTAGAAAATATGGCCTAAAAGGTGAAAAAATTATAAAAATTGACATTTTTAAAAAAGCTACATTCTTTGGAAACTTTAATAACCCATAACTCTTTCAAAATAGGTTCAATTGCAACTTTATTTATAAAAATACATTTCTGCCATCTGAATATATATAAATCACTTTACCGAAGTCGATTTGAATCATTATTTTAAAAATATGGCCAAAAATGTGAAAAAATTAAAAAAAATTGGCATTTTTAAAAAAGCAAAATTCTTTGGAAACTTTAATAACCCATAACTCTTTTTAAAAAAAGGTTCAATTGCAACTTAGTTTGGAAAGTACATTTCTGGCATCTGAATATATATAAATCACTTTACCGAAGTCGATTTGAATCAATATTTTAGAAAATATGGCCAAAAAGGTGAAAAAATTAAAAAATTGGCGTTTTTAAAAAAGGAAAATTCTTTGGACACTTTAATAACCCATAACTCTTTCAAAATAGGTTTAATTGCAACTTTATTTATAAAAATACATTTCTGGCATTCTAATTTATATAAATCACTATACCGAAGTGGATTTGAATCAATATTTTAGAAAATATGGCCAAAAAGGTGAAAAAATTAAAAAATTGGCGTTTTTAAAAAAACATAATTCTTTGGAAACTTTAATAACCCATAACTCTTTCAAAAAAGGTTCAACTGCAACTTTATTTATAAAAGTAAATTTTTGGCATCTCAATATATATAAATCACTTTACCGAAGTCGATTTGAATCAATATTTTAGAAAATATGGCCAAAAAAGGTGAAAAATTAAAATTTTAAAAAACATAATTCTTTGGAAACTTTAATAACCCATAACTCTTTCAAAATAGGTTCAATTGCGACTTTATTTATAAAAATACATTTCTGGCACCTGAATATAACTAAATCACTTTACCGAAGTCGATTTGAATAAATATTTTAGAAAATATTGCCAAAAATGTGAAAAAATTAGATAAAATTGGCATTTTTAAAAAAGCTAAATTCTTTGAAAACTTTAATAACCCATAACTCTTTCAAAAAAGGTTCAACTGCAACTTAGTTTGGAAAGTACATTTCTGGCATCTGAATATATATAAATCACTTTACCGAAGTCGATTTGAATCAATATTTTAGAAAATATGGCCAAAAAGGTGAAAAAATTAAAAAAATTGGCGTTTTTAAAAAAGGAAAATTCTTTGGACACTTTAATAACCCATAACTCTTTCAAAAAAGGTTTAACTGCAACTTAGTTTGGAAAGTACATTTCTGGCATCTCATTATATAAAAATCACTCTACCAAAGTCGATTTGAATCAATATTTTAGAAAATATGGCCTAAAAGAAGAAAAAAATAATAAAAATTTGCATTTTTATAAAAACAAAATTCTTTGGAAACTTTAATAACCCATAACTCTTTCAAAATAGGTTTAATTGCAACTTTATTTATAAAAATACATTTCTGGCATTCTAATTTATATAAATCACTATACCGAAGTCGATTTGAATCAATATTTTAGAAAATATGGCCTAAAAGGTAAAAAATTATAAAAATTTGCATTTTTAAAAAGCAAAATTCTTTGGAAACTTTAATAACCCATAACTCTTTCAAAAAAGGTTCAACTGCAACTTTATTTGTAAAAGTAAATTTTTGGCATCTCAATATATATAAATCACTTTACCGAAGTCGATTTGAATCAATATTTTAGAAAATATGGCCAAAAAGGTGAAAAAATTAAAAAATTGGCGTTTTTAAAAAAACATAATTCTTTGGAAAATTTAATAACCCATAACTCTTTCAAAAAAGGTTCAACTGCAACTTAGTTTAGAAGGTACATTTCTGGCATCTCAATATATATAAATCACTTTACCGAAGTCGATTTGAATCAATATTTTAGAAAATATGGCCAAAAATGTGAAAAAATTAAAAAAATTGGCATTTTTAAAAAAGCAAAATTCTTTGGACACTTTAATAACCCATAACTCTTTCAAAAAAGGTTCAACTGCAACTTAATTTGGAAAGTAATTTTCTGGCATCTCAATATATATAAATCACTCTACCGAAGTCGATTTAAATCAATATTTTAGAAAATATGGTTAATAAGGTAAAAAAAATTAAAAAAAATTGGCATTTTTAAAAAAGCTAAATTCTTTGGAAACTTTAATAACCCATAACTCTTTCAAAAAAGGTTCAACTGCAACTTAGTTTGGAAAGTACATTTCTGGCATCTCAATATATATAAATCACTTTACCGAAGTCGATTTAAATCAATATTTTACAAAATATGGCCAAAAAGGTGAAAAAATTATAAAAATTGACATTTTTAAAAAAGCTACATTCTTTGGAAACTTTAATAACCCATAACTTTTTCAAAAAAATACATTTAAATCAATATTTTACAAAATATGGCCAAAAAGGTGAAAAGGCGTTATTAAAAAAGAAAAATTCTTTGGAGACTTTAGTAACCCATAACTCTTTCAAAAAAGGTTCAATTGCAACTTAATTTAGAAAATACATTTCTGGCATCTGAATATATATAAATCACTTTACCGAAGTCGATTTGAATCAATATTTTAGAAAATATTGCCTAAAAGGTGAAAAAATTATAAAAATTGACATTTTTATAAAAGCAAAATTCTTTGGAAACTTTAATAACCCATAACTCTTTCAAAATAGGTTTAATTGCAACTTTATTTATAAAAATACATTTCTGGCATCTGAATATATATAAATCACTTTACCGAAGTCGATTTGAATCATCATTTTAAAAATATGGCCAAAAATGTGAAAAAATTAAAAAAATTGGAATTTTTAAAAAAGCTACATTCTTTGGAAACTTTAATAACCCATAACTTTTTCAAAAAAGCTTTAACTGCAACTTAGTTTGGAAAGTACATTTCTGGCATCTCATTATATAAAAATCACTCTACCAAAGTCGATTTGAATCAATATTTTAAAAAATATGGCCTAAAAGGTGAAAAAATTATAAAAATTGGCATTTTTATAAAAGCAAAATTCTTTAGAAACTTTAATAACCCATAACTCTTTCAAAATAGGTTTAATTGCAACTTTATTTATAAAAATACATTTCTGCCATCTGAATATATATAAATCACTTTACCGAAGTCGATTTGAATCATTATTTTAAAAATATGGCCAAAAATGTGAAAAAATTAAAAAAATTGGAATTTTTAAAAAAGCTACATTCTTTGGAAACTTTAATAACCCATAACTTTTTCAAAAAAGGTTTAACTGCAACTTAGTTTGGAAAGTACATTTCTGGCATCTCATTATATAAAAATCACTCTACCAAAGTCGATTTGAATCAATATTTTAAAAAATATGGCCTAAAAGGTGAAAAAATTATAAAAATTGGCATTTTTATAAAAGCAAAATTCTTTGGAAACTTTAATAACCCATAACTCTTTCAAAAAAGGTTCAACTGCAACTTTATTTGTAAAAGTAAATTTTTGGCATCTCAATATATATAAATCACTTTACCGAAGTCGATTTGAATCAATATTTTAGAAAATATGGCCAAAAAGGTGAAAAAATTAAAAAATTGGCGTTTTTAAAAAAACATAATTCTTTGGAAAATTTAATAACCCATAACTCTTTCAAAAAAGGTTCAACTGCAACTTAGTTTAGAAGGTACATTTCTGGCATCTCAATATATATAAATCACTTTACCGAAGTCGATTTGAATCAATATTTTAGAAAATATGGCCAAAAATGTGAAAAAATTAAAAAAATTGGCATTTTTAAAAAGCAAAATTCTTTGGACACTTTAATAACCCATAACTCTTTCAAAAAAGGTTCATCTGCAACTTAATTTGGAAAGTAATTTTCTGGCATCTCAATATATATAAATCACTCTACCGAAGTCCGATTTAAATCAATATTTTAGAAAATATGGTTAATAAGGTAAAAAAAAATTAAAAAAAATTGGCATTTTTAAAAAAGCTAAATTCTTTGGAAACTTTAATAACCCATAACTCTTTCAAAAAAGGTTCAACTGCAACTTAGTTTGGAAAGTACATTTCTGGCATCTCAATATATATAAATCACTTTACCGAAGTCGATTTAAATCAATATTTTACAAAATATGGCCAAAAAGGTGAAAAAATTATAAAAATTGACATTTTTAAAAAAGCTACATTCTTTGGAAACTTTAATAACCCATAACTTTTTCAAAAAAATACATTTAAATCAATATTTTACAAAATATGGCCAAAAAGGTGAAAAGGCGTTATTAAAAAAGAAAAATTCTTTGGAGACTTTAGTAACTCATAACTCTTTCAAAATAGGTTCAATTGCAACTTAATTTAGAAAATACATTTCTGGCATCTGAATATATATAAATCACTTTACCGAAGTCGATTTGAATCAATATTTTAGAAAATATTGCCTAAAAGGTGAAAAAATTATAAAAATTGACATTTTTAAAAAAGCTACATTCTTTGGAAACTTTAATAACCCATAACTTTTTCAAAAAAGGTTTAACTGCAACTTAGTTTGGAAAGTACATTTCTGGCATCTCATTATATAAAAATCACTCTACCAAAGTCGATTTGAATCAATATTTTAAAAAATATGGCCTAAAAGGTGAAAAAATTATAAAAATTGGCATTTTTATAAAAGCAAAATTCTTTGGAAACTTTAATAACCCATAACTCTTTCAAAATAGGTTTAATTGCAACTTTATTTATAAAAATACATTTCTGGCATCTGAATATATATAAATCACTTTACCGAAGTCGATTTGAATCATTATTTTAAAAATATGGCCAAAAATGTGAAAAAATTAAAAAAATTGGAATTTTTAAAAAAGCTACATTCTTTGGAAACTTTAATAACCCATAACTTTTTCAAAAAAGGTTTAACTGCAACTTAGTTTGGAAAGTACATTTCTGGCATCTCATTATATAAAAATCACTCTACCAAAGTCGATTTGAATCAATATTTTAAAAAATATGGCCTAAAAGGTGAAAAAATTATAAAAATTGGCATTTTTATAAAAGCAAAATTCTTTGGAAACTTTAATAACCCATAACTCTTTCAAAATAGGTTTAATTGCAACTTTATTTATAAAAATACATTTCTGCCATCTGAATATATATAAATCACTTTACCGAAGTCGATTTGAATCATTATTTTAAAAATATGGCCAAAAAAGTGAAAAAATTAAAAAAAATTGGAATTTTTAAAAAAGCTACATTCCTTGGAAACTTTAATAACCCATAACTCTTTCAAAAAAGGTTCAACTGCAACTTAATTTGGAAAGTAATTTTCTGGCATCTCAATATATATAAATCACTCTACCGAAGTCGATTTAAATCATTATTTTAAAAATATGGCCAAAAATTTGAAAAAATTAAAAAAAATTGGCATTTTTAAAAAAGCTAAATTCTTTGGAAACTTTAATAACCCATAACTCTTTCAAAATAGGTTCAATTGCAACTTTATTTATAAAAATACATTTCCGCCAACTGAATATATATAAATCACTTTACCGAAGTCGATTTGAATCATTATTTTAAAAATATGGCCAAAAATGTGAAAAAATTAAAAAAATTGGAATTTTTAAAAAAGCTACATTCTTTGGAAACTTTAATAACCCATAACTCTTTCAAAAAAGGTTCAACTGCAACTTAATTTGGAAAGTAATTTTCTGGCATCTCAATATATATAAATCACTCTACCGAAGTCGATTTAAATCAATATTTTAGAAAATATGGTTAAAAAGGTAAAAAAATAAATAAAAAAATTGCCATTTTTAAAAAGCTAAATTCTTTGGAAACTTTAATAACCCATAACTCTTGTAAAAAAGGTTCAACTGCAACTTAGTTTGGAAAGTACATTTCTGTCATCTCAATATATATAAATAACTTTACCGAAGTCGATTTAAATCATTATTTTAAAAATATGGCCAAAAATTTGAAAAAATTAAAAAAAATTGGCATTTTTAAAAAAGCTAAATTCTTTGGAAACTTTAATAACCCATAACTCTTTCAAAATAGGTTCAATTGCAACTTTATTTATAAAAATACATTTCTGCCAACTGAATATATATAAATCACTTTACCGAAGTCGATTTGAATCATTATTTTAAAAATATGGCCAAAAATGTGAAAAAATTAAAAAAATTGGAATTTTTAAAAAAGCTACATTCTTTGGAAACTTTAATAACCCATAACTCTTTCAAAAAAGGTTCAACTGCAACTTAATTTGGAAAGTAATTTTCTGGCATCTCAATATATATAAATCACTCTACCGAAGTCGATTTAAATCAATATTTTAGAAAATATGGTTAAAAAGGTAAAATAAATTAAAAAAAATTGCCATTTTTAAAAAAGCTAAATTCTTTGGAAACTTTAATAACCCATAACTCTTGTAAAAAAGGTTCAACTGCAACTTAGTTTGGAAAGTACATTTCTGTCATCTCAATATATATAAATAACTTTACCGAAGTCGATTTAAATCAATATTTTACAAAATATGGCCAAAAAGGTGAAAAAATTAAAAAAATTGGCGTTTTTAATAAAGAAAAATTCTTTGGACACTTTAGTAACCCATAACTCTTTCAAAATAGGTTTAATTGCAACTTTATTTATAAAAATACATTTCTAGCATTCTAATTTATATAAATCACTATACCGAAGTCGATTTGAATCAATATTTTAGAAAATATGGCCTAAAAGGTAAAAAATTATAAAAATTTGCATTTTTAAAAAGCAAAATTCTTTGGAAACTTTAATAACCCATAACTCTTTTAAAAAAGGTTCAACTGCAACTTTATTTATAAAAGTAAATTTTTGGCATCTCAATATATATAAATCACTTTACCGAAGTCGATTTGAATCAATATTTTAGAAAATATGGCCAAAAAGGTGAAAAAATTAAAAAATTGGCGTTTTTAAAAAAACATAATTCTTTGGAAACTTTAATAACCCATAACTCTTTCAAAATAGGTTCAATTGCGACTTTAGTTAGAAAAATACATTTCTGGCACCTGAATATAACTAAATCACTTTACCGAAGTCGATTTGAATAAATATTTTAGAAAATTTTGCCAAAAATGTGAAAAAATTAGATAAAATTGGCATTTTTAAAAAAGCTAAATTCTTTGAAAAATTTTAATAACCCATAACTCTTTCAAAAAAGGTTCAACTGCAACTTAGTTTAGAAGGTACATTTCTGGCATCTCAATATATATAAATCACTTTACCGAAGTCGATTTGAATCAATATTTTAGAAAATATGGCCAAAAATGTGAAAAAATTAAAAAAATTGGCATTTTTAAAAAAGCAAAATTCTTTGGACACTTTAATAACCCATAACTCTTTCAAAAAAGGTTCAATTGCAACTTTATTTATAAAAATACATTTCTGCCATCTGAATATATATAAATCACTTTACCGAAGTCGATTTGAATCATTATTTTAAAAATATGGCCAAAAATGTGAAAAAATTAAAAAAAATTGGCATTTTTAAAAAAGCTAAATTCTTTGGAAACTTTAATAACCCATAACTCTTTTTAAAAAAAGGTTCAATTGCAGCTTAGTTTGGAAAGTACATTTCTGGCATCTGAATATATATAAATCACTTTACCGAAGTCGATTTGAATCAATATTTTAGAAAATATGGCCAAAAAGGTGAAAAAATTAAAAAAATTGGCGTTTTTAAAAAAGGAAAATTCTTTGGACACTTTAATAACCCATAACTCTTTCAAAAAGGTTTAACTGCAACTTAGTTTGGAAAGTACATTTCTGGCATCTCATTATATAAAAATCACTATACCAAAGTCGATTTGAATCAATATTTTAGAAAATATGGCCTAAAAGAAGAAAAAAATAATAAAAATATGCATTTTTATAAAAACAAAATTCTTTGGAAACTTTAATAACCCATAACTCTTTCAAAATAGGTTTAATTGCAACTTTATTTTTAAAAATACATTTCTGGCATTCTAATTTATATAAATCACTATACCGAAGTCGATTTGAATCAATATTTTAGAAAATATGGCCTAAAAGGTAAAAAATTATAAAAATTTGCATTTTTAAAAAGCAAAATTCTTTGGAAACTTTAATAACCCATAACTCTTTCAAAAAGGTTCAACTGCAACTTTATTTGTAAAAGTAAATTTTGGCATCTCAATATATATAAATCACTTTACCGAAGTCGATTTGAATCAATATTTTAGAAAATATGGCCAAAAGGTGAAAAAATTAAAAAATTGGCGTTTTTAAAAAACATAATTCTTTGGAAAATTTAATAACCCATAACTCTTTCAAAAAAGGTTCAACTGCAACTTAGTTTAGAAGGTACATTTCTGGCATCTCAATATATATAAATCACTTTACCGAAGTCGATTTGAATCAATATTTTAGAAAATATGCCCAAAAATGTGAAAAAATTAAAAAAATTGGCATTTTTAAAAAAGCAAAATTCTTTGGACACTTTAATAACCCATAACTCTTTCAAAAAAGGTTCAACTGCAACTTAATTTGGAAAGTAATTTTCTGGCATCTCAATATATATAAATCACTCTACCGAAGTCGATTTAAATCAATATTTTAGAAAATATGGTTAATAAGGTAAAAAAAATTTAAAAAAATTGGCATTTTTAAAAAAGCTAAATTCTTTGGAAACTTTAATAACCCATAACTCTTTCAAAAAATGTTCAATTGCAACTTAGTTTGGAAAGTACATTTCTGGCATCTCAATATATATAAATCACTTTACCGAAGTCGATTTAAATCAATATTTTACAAAATATGGCCAAAAAGGTGAAAAAATGATAAAAATTGACATTTTTAAAAAAGCTACATTCTTTGGAAACTTTAATAACCCATAACTTTTTCAAAAAAATACATTTAAATCAATATTTTACAAAATATGGCCAAAAAGGTGAAAAGGCGTTATTAAAAAAGAAAAATTCTTTGGACACTTTAATAACCCATAACTCTTTCAAAAAAGGTTCAATTGCAACTTTATTTATAAAAATACATTTCTGCCATCTGAATATATATAAATCACTTTACCGAAGTCGATTTGAATCATTATTTTAAAAATATGGCCAAAAATGTGAAAAAATTAAAAAAAATTGGCATTTTTAAAAAAGCTAAATTCTTTGGAAACTTTAATAACCCATAACTCTTTTTTAAAAAAAGGTTCAATTGCAGCTTAGTTTGGAAAGTACATTTCTGGCATCTGAATATATATAAATCACTTTACCGAAGTCGATTTGAATCAATATTTTAGAAAATATGGCCAAAAAGGTGAAAAAATTAAAAAAATTGGCGTTTTTAAAAAAGGAAAATTCTTTGGACACTTTAATAACCCCATAACTCTTTCAAAAAAGGTTTAACTGCAACTTAGTTTGGAAAGTACATTTCTGGCATCTCATTATATAAAAATCACTCTACCAAAGTCGATTTGAATCAATATTTTAGAAAATATGGCCTAAAAGAAGAAAAAAATAATAAAAATATGCATTTTTATAAAAACAAAATTCTTTGGAAACTTTAATAACCCATAACTCTTTCAAAATAGGTTTAATTGCAACTTTATTTTTAAAAATACATTTCTGGCATTCTAATTTATATAAATCACTATACCGAAGTCGATTTGAATCAATATTTTAGAAAATATGGCCTAAAAGGTAAAAAATTATAAAAATTTGCATTTTTAAAAAGCAAAATTCTTTGGAAACTTTAATAACCCATAACTCTTTCAAAAAAGGTTCAACTGCAACTTTATTTGTAAAAGTAAATTTTTGGCATCTCAATATATATAAATCACTTTACCGAAGTCGATTTGAATCAATATTTTAGAAAATATGGCCAAAAAGGTGAAAAAATTAAAAAATTGGCGTTTTTAACAAAACATAATTCTTTGGAAAATTTAATAACCCATAACTCTTTCAAAAAAGGTTCAACTGCAACTTAGTTTAGAAGGTACATTTCTGGCATCTCAATATATATAAATCACTTTACCGAAGTCGATTTGAATCAATATTTTAGAAAATATGGCCAAAAATGTGAAAAAATTAAAAAAATTGGCATTTTTAAAAAAGCAAAATTCTTTGGACACTTTAATAACCCATAACTCTTTCAAAAAAGGTTCAACTGCAACTTAATTTGGAAAGTAATTTTCTGGCATCTCAATATATATAAATCACTCTACCGAAGTCGATTTAAATCAATATTTTAGAAAATATGGTTAATAAGGTAAAAAAAATTTAAAAAAATTGGCATTTTTAAAAAGCTAAATTCTTTGGAAACTTTAATAACCCATAACTCTTTCAAAAAAGGTTCAACTGCAACTTAGTTTGGAAAGTACATTTCTGGCATCTCAATATATATAAATCACTTTACCGAAGTCGATTTAAATCAATATTTTACAAAATATGGCCAAAAATGTGAAAAAATTATAAAAATTGACATTTTTAAAAAAGCTACATTCTTTGGAAACTTTAATAACCCATAACTTTTTCAAAAAAATACATTTAAATCAATATTTAACAAAATATGGCCAAAAAGGTGAAAAGGCGTTATTAAAAAAGAAAAATTCTTTGGAGACTTTAGTAACCCATGACTCTTTCAAAAAAGGTTCAATTGCAACTTAATTTAGAAAATACATTTCTGGCATCTGAATATATATAAATCACTTTACCGAAGTCGATTTGAATCAATATTTTAGAAAATATGGCCAAAAAGGTGAAAAAATTATAAAAATTGACATTTTTAAAAAAGCTACATTCTTTGGAAACTTTAATAACCCATAACTCTTTCAAAAAAGGTTCAACTGCAACTTAGTTTGGAAAGTACATTTCTGGCATCTCAATATATATAAAAAACTTTACCGAAGTCGATTTAAATCAATATTTTACAAAATATGGCCAAAAAGGTGAAAAAATTAAAAAAATTGGCGTTTTTAAAAAAGAAAAATTCTTTGGACACTTTAGTAACCCATAACTCTTTCAAAAAAGGCTCAATTGCAACTTAATTTAGAAAATACATTTCTGCCATCTGAATATATATAAATCACTTTACCGAAGTCGATTTGAATCAATATTTTAGAAAATATGGCCTAAAAGGTGAAAAAATTAACTCTTTCAAAGTAGGTTCAATTGCAACTTTATTTATAAAAATACATTTCTGCCATCTGAATATATATAAATCACTTTACCGAAGTCGATTTGAATCATTATTTTAAAAATATGGCCAAAAATGTGAAAAAATTAAAAAAAATTGGCATTTTTAAAAAAGCTAAATTCTTTGGAAACTTTAATAACCCATAACTCTTTCAAAAAAGGTTCAATTGCAACTTTATAAAAATACATTTCGGCCATCTGAATATATATAAATCACTTTACCGAAGTCGATTTGAATCAATATTTTAGAAAATATGGACAAAAAGGTGAAAAAATTAAAAAAATTGGCGTTTTTAAAAAAGGAAAATTCTTTGGACACTTTAATAACCCATAACTCTTTCGAAAAAGGTTTAACTGCAACTTAGTTTGGAAAGTACATTTCTGGCATTTCATTATATAAAAATCACTCTATTAAAGTCGATTTGAATCAATATTTTAGAAAATATGGCCTAAAAGGTGAAAAAATTATAAAAATTTGCATTTTTATAAAAACAAATTTCTTTGGAAACTTTAATAACCCATAACTCTTTCAAAATAGGTTTAATTGCAACTTTATTTATAAAAATACATTTCTGGCATTCTAATTTATATAAATCACTATACCGAAGTCGATTTGAATCAATATTTTAGAAAATATGGCCTAAAAGGTAAAAAATTATAAAAATATGCATTTTTAAAAAGCAAAATTCTTTGGAAACTTTAATAACCCATAACTCTTTCAAAAAAGGTTCAACTGCAACTTAGTTTGGAAAGTACATTTCTGGCATCTCAATATATATAAATCACTTTACCGAAGTCGATTTGAATCATTATTTTAAAAATATGGCCAAAAAAGTGAAAAAATTAAAAAAATTGGAATTTTTAAAAAAGCTAAATTCTTTGGAAACTTTAATAACCCATAACTCTTTCAAAATAGGTTCAATTGCAACTTTATTTATAAAAATACATTTCTGCCAACTGAATATATATAAATCACTTTACCGAAGTCGATTTGAATCATTATTTTAAAAATATGGCCAAAAATGTGAAAAAATTAAAAAAATTGGAATTTTTAAATAAGCTACATTCTTTGGAAACTTTAATAACCCATAACTCTTTCAAAAAAGGTTCAACTGCAACTTAATTTGGAAAGTAATTTTCTGGCATCTCAATATATATAAATCACTCTACCGAAGTCGATTTATATCAATATTTTAGAAAATATGGTTAAAAAGGTAAAATAAATTAAAAAAAATTGCCATTTTTAAAAAAGCTAAATTCTTTGGAAACTTTAATAACCCATAACTCTTGTAAAAAAGGTTCAACTGCAACTTAGTTTGGAAAGTACATTTCTGGCATCTCAATATATATAAAAAACTTTACCGAAGTCGATTTAAATCAATATTTTACAAAATATGGCCAAAAAGGTGAAAAAAATTAAAAAAATTGGCGTTTTTAAAAAGAAAATTCTTTGGACACTTTAGTAACCCATAACTCTTTCAAAAAAGGCTCAATTGCAACTTAATTTAGAAAATACATTTCTGCCATCTGAATATATATAAATCACTTTACCGAAGTCGATTTGAATCAATATTTTAGAAAATATGGCCTAAAAGGTGAAAAAATTAACTCTTTCAAAGTAGGTTCAATTGCAACTTTATTTATAAAAATACATTTCTGCCATCTGAATATATATAAATCACTTTACCGAAGTCGATTTGAATCATTATTTTAAAAATATGGCCAAAAATGTGAAAAATTAAAAAAATTGGCATTTTTAAAAAAGCTAAATTCTTTGGAAACTTTAATAACCCATAACTCTTTCAAAAAAGGTTCAATTGCAACTTTATAAAAATACATTTCGGCCATCTGAATATATATAAATCACTTTACCGAAGTCGATTTGAATCAATATTTTAGAAAATATGGACAAAAAGGTGAAAAAATTAAAAAAATTGGCGTTTTTAAAAAAGGAAAATTCTTTGGACACTTTAATAACCCATAACTCTTTCGAAAAAGGTTTAACTGCAACTTAGTTTGGAAAGTACATTTCTGGCATTTCATTATATAAAAATCACTCTATTAAAGTCGATTTGAATCAATATTTTAGAAAATATGGCCTAAAAGGTGAAAAAATTATAAAAATTTGCATTTTTATAAAAACAAATTTCTTTGGAAACTTTAATAACCCATAACTCTTTCAAAATAGGTTTAATTGCAACTTTATTTATAAAAATACATTTCTGGCATTCTAATTTATATAAATCACTATACCGAAGTCGATTTGAATCAATATTTTAGAAAATATGGCCTAAAAGGTAAAAAATTATAAAAATATGCATTTTTAAAAAGCAAAATTCTTTGGAAACTTTAATAACCCATAACTCTTTCAAAAAAGGTTCAACTGCAACTTTATTTATAAAAGTAGATTTTAAGCATCTCAATTTATATAAATCACTTTACCGAAGTCGATTTGAATAAATATTTTAGAAAATATTGCCAAAAATGTGAAAAAATTAGAAAAAATTGGCATTTTTAAAAAAGCTAAATTCTTTGAAAACTTTAATAACCCATAACTCTTTCAAAAAAGGTTCAACTGCAACTTAGTTTAGAAGGTACATTTCTGGCATCTCAATATATATAAATCACTTTACCGAAGTCGATTTGAATCAATATTTTAGAAAATATGGCTAAAAATGTGAAAAAATTATAAAAATTGGCATTTTTAAAAAAGCAAAATTATTTGGACACTTTAATAACCCATAACTCTTTCAAAATAGGTTCAATTGCGACTTTAGTTAGAAAAATACATTTCTGGCACCTGAATATAACTAAATCACTTTACCGAAGTCGATTTGAATAAATATTTTAGAAAATATTGCCAAAAATGTGAAAAAATTAGAAAAAATTGGCATTTTTAAAAAAGCTAAATTCTTTGAAAACTTTAATAACCCATAACTCTTTCAAAAAAGGTTCAACTTCAACTTAGTTTAGAAGGTACATTTCTAGCATCTCAATATATATAAATCACTTTACCGAAGTCGATTTGAATCAATATTTTAGAAAATATGGCCTAAAAGGTGAAAAAATTATAAAAATTTGCATTTTTATAAAAACAAAATTCTTTGGAAACTTTAATAACCCATAACTCTTTCAAAATAGGTTTAATTGCAACTTTATTTATAAAAAATACATTTCTGGCATTCTAATTTATATAAATCACTATACCGAAGTCGATTTGAATCAATATTTTAGAAAATATGGCCTAAAAAGGTAAAAAAATTATAAAAATTTGCATTTTTAAAAAGCAAAATTCTTTGGAAACTTTAATAACCCATAACTCTTTCAAAAAAGGTTCAACTGCAACTTTATTTATAAAAGTAAATTTTTGGCATCTCAATATATATAAATCACTTTACCAAAGTCGATTTGAATCAATATTTTAGAAAATATGGCCAAAAAGGTGAAAAAATTAAAAAATTGGCGTTTTTAAAAAAACATAATTCTTTGGAAACTTTAATAACCCATAACTCTTTCAAAATAGGTTCAATTGCGACTTTAGTTAGAAAAATACATTTCTGGCACCTGAATATAACTAAATCACTTTACCGAAGTCGATTTGAATAAATATTTTAGAAAATATTGCCAAAAATGTGAAAAAAATTTAAAAAAATTGGCATTTTTAAAAAAGCTAAATTCTTTGAAAACTTTAATAACCCATAACTCTTTCAAAAAAGGTTCAACTGCAACTTAGTTTAGAAGGTACATTTCTGGCATCTCAAAATATATAAATCACTTTACCGAAGTCGATTTGAATCAATATTTTAGAAAATATGGCCAAAAATGTGAAAAAATTAAAAAATTGGCATTTTTAAAAAGCAAAATTCTTTGAAAACTTTAATAACCCATAACTCTTTCAAAAAAGGTTCAATTGCAACTTTATTTATAAAAATACATTTCTGCCATCTGAATATATATAAATCACTTTACCGAAGTCGATTTGAATCAATTTTTTAAAAATATGGCCAAAAATGTGAAAAAAATTAAAAAAATTGGCATTTTTAAAAAGCTAAATTCTTTGGAAACTTTAATAACCCATAACTCTTTTTTAAAAAAAGGTTCAATTGCAACTTAGTTTGGAAAGTACATTTCTGGCATCTGAATATATATAAATCACTTTACCGAAGTCGATTTGAATCAATATTTTAGAAAATATTGCCAAAAAGGTGAAAAAATTAAAAAAATTGGCGTTTTTAAAAAAGGAAAATTCTTTGGACACTTTAATAACCCATAACTCTTTCAAAAAAGGTTTAACTGCAACTTAGTTTGGAAAGTACATTTCTGGCATCTCATTATATAAAAATCACTCTACCAAAGTCGATTTGAATCAATATTTTAGAAAATATGGCCTAAAAGAAAAAAAAAAATAATAAAAATTTGCATTTTTATAAAAACAAAATTCTTTGCAAACTTTAAAAACCCATAACTCTTTCAAAATAGGTTTAATTGCAACTTTATTTATAAAAATACATTTCTGGCATTTTAATTTATATAAATCACTATACCGAAGTCGATTTGAATCAATATTTTAGAAAATATGGCCTAAAAGGTAAAAAATTATAAAAATTTGCATTTTTAAAACGCAAAATTCTTTGGAAACTTTAATAACCCATAACTCTTTCAAAAAAGGTTCAACTGCAACTTTATTTGTAAAAGTAAATTTTTGGCATCTCAATATATATAAATCACTTTACCGAAGTCGATTTAAATCAATATTTTAGAAAATATGGCCAAAAAGGTGAAAAAATTAAAAAATTGGCGTTTTTAAAAAAACATAATTCTTTGGAAAATTTAATAACCCATAACTCTTTCAAAATAGGTTCAATTGCGACTTTAGTTAGAAAAATACATTTCTGGCACCTGAATATAACTAAATCACTTTACCGAAGTCGATTTGAATCAATATTTTAGAAAATATGGCCTAAAAGGTGAAAAAATTAACTCTTTCAAAGTAGGTTCAATTGCAACTTTATTTATAAAAATACATTTCTGCCATCTGAATATATATAAATCACTTTACCGAAGTCGATTTGAATCATTATTTTAAAAATATGGCCAAAAATGTGAAAAAATTAAAAAAAATTGGCATTTTTAAAAAAGCTAAATTCTTTGGAAACTTTAATAACCCATAACTCTTTCAAAAAAGGTTCAATTGCAACTTTATAAAAATACATTTCGGCCATCTGAATATATATAAATCACTTTACCGAAGTCGATTTGAATCAATATTTTAGAAAATATGGACAAAAAGGTGAAAAAATTAAAAAAATTGGCGTTTTTAAAAAAGGAAAATTCTTTGGACACTTTAATAACCCATAACTCTTTCGAAAAAGGTTTAACTGCAACTTAGTTTGGAAAGTACATTTCTGGCATTTCATTATATAAAAATCACTCTATTAAAGTCGATTTGAATCAATATTTTAGAAAATATGGCCTAAAAGGGGGGAAAAAAATTATAAAAATTTGCATTTTTATAAAAACAAATTTCTTTGGAAACTTTAATAACCCATAACTCTTTCAAAATAGGTTTAATTGCAACTTTATTTATAAAAATACATTTCTGGCATTCTAATTTATATAAATCACTATACTGAAGTCGATTTGAATCAATATTTTAGAAAATATGGCCTAAAAGGTAAAAAATTATAAAAATTTGCATTTTTAAAAAGCAAAATTCTTTGGAAACTTTAATAACCCATAACTCTTTCAAAAAAGGTTCAACTGCAACTTTATTTATAAAAGTAGATTTTTGGCATCTCAATTTATATAAATCACTTTACCGAAGTCGATTTGAATAAATATTTTAGAAAATATTGCCAAAAATGTGAAAAAATTAGAAAAATTGGCATTTTTAAAAAAGCTAAATTCTTTTGAAAACTTTAATAACCCATAACTCTTTCAAAAAAGGTTCAACTGCAACTTAGTTTAGAAGGTACATTTCTGGCATCTCAATATATATAAATCACTTTACCGAAGTCGATTTGAATCAATATTTTAGAAAATATGGCCAAAAATGTGAAAAAATTATAAAAATTGGCATTTTTAAAAAAGCAAAATTATTTGGACACTTTAATAACCCATAACTCTTTCAAAATAGGTTCAATTGCGACTTTAGTTAGAAAAATACATTTCTGGCACCTGAATATAACTAAATCACTTTACCGAAGTCGATTTGAATAAATATTTTAGAAAATATTGCCAAAAATGTGAAAAAATTAGAAAAAATTGGCATTTTTAAAAAAGCTAAATTCTTTGAAAACTTTAATAACCCATAACTCTTTCAAAAAAGGTTCAACTTCAACTTAGTTTAGAAGGTACTTTTCTGGCATCTCAATATATATAAATCACTTTACCGAAGTCGATTTGAATCAATATTTTAGAAAATATGGCCTAAAAGGTAAAAAAATTAAAAAAAATTTGCATTTTTATAAAAACAAAATTCTTTGGAAACTTTAATAACCCATAACTCTTTCAAAATAGGTTTAATTGCAACTTTATTTATAAAAATACATTTCTGGCATTCTAATTTATATAAATCACTATACCGAAGTCGATTTGAATCAATATTTTAGAAAATATGGCCTAAAAGGTGAAAAATTATAAAAATTGACATTTTAAAAAAGTAAAAATTTTAAAATTTCATTTTAAAAAAAGCGTTTTAAAAATGAAAATTCTTTGGAAACTTTAATAACCCATAACTCTTTCAAAAAAGGTTCAACTGCAACTTTATTTATAAAAGTAAATTTTTGGCATCTCAATATATATAAATCACTTTACCAAAGTCGATTTGAATCAATATTTTAGAAAATATGGCCAAAAGGTGAAAAAATTAAAAAATTGGCGTTTTTAAAAAAACATAATTCTTTGGAAACTTTAATAACCCATAACTCTTTCAAAATAGGTTCAATTGCGACTTTAGTTAGAAAAATACATTTCTGGCACCTGAATATAACTAAATCACTTTACCGAAGTCGATTTGAATAAATATTTTAGAAAATATTGCCAAAAATGTGAAAAAATTTGAAAAAATTGGCATTTTTAAAAAAGCTAAATTCTTTGAAAACTTTAATAACCCATAACTCTTTCAAAAAAGGTTCAACTGCAACTTAGTTTAGAAGGTACATTTCTGGCATCTCAAAATATATAAATCACTTTACCGAAGTCGATTTGAATCAATATTTTAGAAAATATGGCCAAAAATGTGAAAAAATTAAAAAAATTGGCATTTTTAAAAAAGCAAAATTCTTTGAAAACTTTAATAACCCATAACTCTTTCAAAAAAGGTTCAATTGCAACTTTATTTATAAAAATACATTTCTGCCATCTGAATATATATAAATCACTTTACCGAAGTCGATTTGAATCATTATTTTAAAAATATGGCCAAAAATGTGAAAAAATTAAAAAAAATTGGCATTTTTAAAAAAGCTAAATTCTTTGGAAACTTTAATAACCCATAACTCTTTTTTAAAAAAAGGTTCAATTGCAACTTAGTTTGGAAAGTACATTTCTGGCATCTGAATATATATAAATCACTTTACCGAAGTCGATTTGAATCAATATTTTAGAAAATATTGCCAAAAAGGTGAAAAAATTAAAAAAATTGGCGTTTTTAAAAAAGGAAAATTCTTTGGACACTTTAATAACCCATAACTCTTTCAAAAAAGGTTTAACTGCAACTTAGTTTGGAAAGTACATTTCTGGCATCTCATTATATAAAAATCACTCTACCAAAGTCGATTTGAATCAATATTTTAGAAAATATGGCCTAAAAGAAAAAAAAAAATAATAAAAATTTGCATTTTTATAAAAACAAAATTCTTTGCAAACTTTAAAAACCCATAACTCTTTCAAAATAGGTTTAATTGCAACTTTATTTATAAAAATACATTTCTGGCATTTTAATTTATATAAATCACTATACCGAAGTCGATTTGAATCAATATTTTAGAAAATATGGCCTAAAAGGTAAAAAATTATAAAAATTTGCATTTTTAAAAAGCAAAATTCTTTGGAGACTTTAATAACCCATAACTCTTTCAAAAAAGGTTCAACTGCAACTTTATTTGTAAAAGTAAATTTTTGGCATCTCAATATATATAAATCACTTTACCGAAGTCGATTTAAATCAATATTTTAGAAAATATGGCCAAAAAGGTGAAAAAATTAAAAAATTGGCGTTTTAAAAAAACATAATTCTTTGGAAAATTTAATAACCCATAACTCTTTCAAAATAGGTTCAATTGCGACTTTAGTTAGAAAAATACATTTCTGGCACCTGAATATAACTAAATAACTTTACCGAAGTCGATTTGAATCAATATTTTAGAAAATATGGCCAAAAATGTGAAAAAATTAGAAAAAATTGTCATTTTTAAAAAAGCTAAATTCTTTGAAAACTTTAATAACCCATAACTCTTTCAAAAAAGGTTCAACTGCAACTTAGTTTAGAAGGTACATTTCTGGCATCTCAATATATATAAATCACTTTACCGAAGTCGATTTGAATCAATATTTTAGAAAATATGGCCAAAAATGTGAAAAAATTAAAAAAATTGGCATTTTTAAAAAAGCAAAATTCTTTGGACACTTTAATAACCCATAACTCTTTCAAAAAAGGTTCAACTGCAACTTAATTTGGAAAGTAATTTTCTGGCATCTCAATATATATAAATCACTCTACCGAAGTCGATTTAAATCAATATTTTAGAAAATATGGTTAAAAAGGTAAAAAAAATTAAAAAAAATTGGCATTTTTAAAAAAGCTAAATTCTTTGAAAACTTTAATAACCCATAACTCTTTCAAAAAAGGTTCAACTGCAACTTAGTTTGGAAAGTACATTTCTGGCATCTCAATATATATAAATAACTTTACCGAAGTCGATTTAAATCAATATTTTAGAAAATATGGCCAAAAAGGTGAAAAAATTATAAAAAAGGTTCAACTGCAATTTAGTTTGGAAACTACATTTCTGGCATCTCAATATATATAAATAACTTTACCGAAGTCGATTTAAATCAATATTTTACAAAATATGGCCAAAAAGGTGAAAAATTAAAAAAATTGGCGTTTTTAAAAAAGAAAATTCTTTAAAAAATTGGCGTTTTTAAAAGAAAATTCTTTGAAAACTTTAATAACCCATAACTCTTTCAAAAAAGGTTCAACTGCAACTTTATTTCTAAACGTAAATTTTTGGCATCTCAATATATATAAATAACTTTACCGAAGTCGATTTAAATCAATATTTTACAAAATATGGCCAAAAATTTAAAAAAATGAAAAAAATTGGCATTTTTAAAAAAGCAAAATTCTTTGGAAACTTTAAAAGCAAGATTCTTTGGAAACTTTAATAACCCATAACTCTTTCAAAAAAGGTTTAATTGAAACATTATTTGTAAAAGTACATTTCTGGCATCCCAATTTATATAAATAACTTTACCAAAGTCGAAGTCGATAAAAGGTGAAAGAATTATAAAAATTGACATTTTTAAAAAAGCAAAATTCTTTGGAAACTTTAATAACCCATAACTCTTTCAAAATAGGTTTAATTGCAACTTTATTTATAAAAATACATTTCTGGCATCTGAATATATATAAATCACTTTACCGAAGTCGATTTGAATCAATATTTTAGAAAATATGGCCAAAAATGTAAAAAAAATTTAAAAAATTGGAATTCTTAAAAAAGCAAAATTCTTTGGAAACTTTAATAACCCATAACTCTTTCAAAATAGGTTTAATTGCAACTTTATTTATAAAAATACATTTCTGGCATCTGAATATATATAGATCACTTTACCGAAGTCGATTTGAATCAATATTTTAGAAAATATGGCCTAAGAGGTGAAAAAATTATAAGAATTGGAATTTTTTAAAAATCAAAATTCTTTGGAAAATTTAATAACCCATAACTGTTTGAAAAAAGGTTCAATTGCAACGTAGTTTGGAAAGTAAATTTCTGGCATCTCAATATATATAAATCACTTTACCAAAGTCGATTTAAATCAATATTTTAGAAAATATGGCCAAACATGTGAAAAAATTAAAAAAATTGGCATTTTTAAAAAAGCAAAATTCTTTGGACACTTTCATAACCCATAACTCTTTCAAAAAAGGTTCAACTGCAACTAAGTTTAGAAAGTACATTTCTGGCATCTTAATATATATAAATCACTTTACCGAAGTCGATTTAAATCAATATTTTAGAAAATATGGCCTAAAAGGTGAAAAATTAAAAAAAAATTCATTTTTAAAAAGCAAAATTCTTTGGACATTTTAAAAACCCATAACTCTTTCAAAAAATGTTCAATTGCAACTTTAATTTTAAAAGTGCATTTCTGGCATCTGAATATATATAAATCACTTTACCAAAGTCGATTTGAATCAATATTTTAGAAAATATGGCCTAAAAGGTGAAAAATTAAAAAAAATGGCATTTTTAAAAAAGCAAAATTCTTTGGAAACTTTTATAACATATAACTCTTTCAAAAAAGGTTGAACTGCAATTTTATTTATATAAGTAAATTTCTGGCATAAAAGGTGAAAAAATTAAAAAATTGGCATTTTTATAAAAGCAAAATTCTTTGGAAACTTTAATAAACCATATCTCTTTCAAAAAAGGTTTAATTGAAACTTTATTTGTAAAAGTACATTTCTGGCATTCCAATTTATATAAATCACTTTAACTAAGTCGATTTGAATCAATATTTTAGAAAATATGGCCAACAAAGGTGAAAAAATTATAAAAATTAGCATTTTTAAAAAAGCTAAATTCTTTGGAAACTTTAATAACCCATAACTCTTTTAAAATAGGTTCAATTGCAATTTTATTTATAAAATTACATAACTGGCATCAGAATATATATAAATCACTTTACCGAAGTCGATTTGAATCAATATTTTACAAAATATGGCCTAAGAGGTGAAAAATTTATAAAAATTTGCATTTTTGAAGAAGCAAAATTCTTTGGAAACTTTAATAACCCATAACTCTTTCAAAAAAAGTTCAATTGCCACTTTATTTGTAAAAGTACATTTCTGGCATCTGAATATATATAAATCACTTTACCGAAGTCGATTTGAATCAATATTTTAGAAAATATGGCCTAAAAGGTGAAAAATTAAAAAAAATGGCATTTTTAAAAAAGCAACATTCTTTGGACACTTTAATAACCCATAACTCTTTCAAAAAATGTTCAATTGCAACTTTATTTTTAAAAGTACATTTCTGGCATCTGAATATATATAAATCAATTTACCGAAGTCGATTTGAATCAATATTTTAGAAAATATGGCCAAAAATGTAAAAAAATTAAAAAAATTGGCATTTTTAAAAAAACAAAATTCTTTGGAATCTTTAATAACATATAACTCTTTCAAAAAAGGTTCAGCTGCAATTTTATTTATAAAAGTAAATTTCTGGCATAAAAGGTGAAGAAATTATAAAAATTGGCATTTTTATAAAAGATAAATTCTTTGGAAACTTTAATAACCCATAACTCTTTCAAAAATGGTTTAATTGAAACTTTATTTGTAAAAGTACATTTCTGGCATCCCAATTTATATAAATAACTTTACCAAAGTCGAAGTCGATAAAAGGTGAAAAAATTATAAAAATTGACATTTTTAAAAAAGCAAAATTCTTTGGAAACTTTAATAACCCATAACTCTTTCAAAATAGGTTAAATTGCAACTTTATTTATAAAAATACATTTCTGGCGTCTGAATATATATAGATCACTTTACCGAAGTCGATTTGAATCAATATTTTAGAAAATATGGCCTAAGAGGTGAAAAAATTATAAAAATTGGCATTTTTTAAAAAGCAAAATTCTTTTTAAACTTTAATAACCCATAACTCTTTCAAAAAAGGTTCAATTGCAACTTAGTTTGGAAAGTAAATTTCTGGCATCTCAGTATATATAAATTACTTTACCAAAGTCGATTTAAATCAATATTTTAGAAAATATGGCCTAAAAGGTAAAAAAATTAAAAAAATTGGCATTTTTAAAAAAGCAAAATTCTTTGGACACTTTAATAACCCATAACTCTTTCAAAAAAGGTTCAACTGCAACTTGGTTTAGAAAGTACATTTCTGGCATCTCAATATATATAAATCACTTTATCGAAGTCGTTTAAATCAATATTTTAGAAAATATAGCCTAAAAGGTGAAAAATGATAAAAATGGCATTTTTAAAAAAGCAAAATTCTTTGGAAACTTTAATAACCCATAACTCTTTCAAAATAGGTTTATTTGCAACTATATTTATAAAAAAACATTTCTGCCATCTGCATATATATAAATCACTTTACCGAAGTCGATTTGAATCAATATTTTAGAAAATATGGCTAAAAATGTGAAAAAAATAAAAAAAATTGTCATTTTTAAAAAAGCAAAGTTCTTTGGAAACTTTAATAACCCATAACTCTTTCAAAAAAGGTTCAATTACAACTTTATTTGTAAAGTACATTTCTGGCATCTGAATATATATAAATCACTTTACCGAAGTCGATTTAAATCAATATTTTAGAAAATATGGCCTAAAAGGTGAAAAAATGTTAAAAATTGGCATTTTTAAAAAAGCAAAATTCTTTTGAAATTTTAATAACCCATAACTCTTTCAAAATAGGTTCAATTGCAACTTAACTTGGAAAGTTAATTTCTTGCATCTCAATATATATAAATCACTTTACCGGAGTCGATTTGAATCAATATTTTAGAAAATATGGCCTAAAAGGTGAAAAATTAAAAAAAATGGCATTTTTAAAAAAGCAACATTCTTTGGACACTTTAATAACCCATAACTCTTTCAAAAAAGGTTCAATTGCAACTTAGTTTGGAAAGTAAATTTCTGGCATTCCAATTTATATAAATCACTTTAACTAAGTCGATTTGAATCAATATTTTAGAAAATATGGCCAACAAAGGTGAAAAAATTATAAAAATTAGCATTTTTAAAAAAGCTAAATTCTTTGGAAACTTTAATAACCCATAACTCTTTTAAAATAGGTTCAATTGCAATTTTATTTATAAAATTACATAACTGGCATCAGAATATATATAAATCACTTTACCGAAGTCGATTTGAATCAATATGTTACAAAATATGGCCTAAGAGGTGAAAAATTTATAAAAATTTGCATTTTTTGAAGAAGCAAAATTCTTTGGAAACTTTAATAACCCATAACTCTTTCAAAAAAAGTTCAATTGCCACTTTATTTGTAAAAGTACATTTCTGGCATCTGAATATATATAAATCACTTTACCGAAGTCGATTTGAATCAATATTTTAGAAAATATGGCCTAAAAGGTGAAAAATTAAAAAAAATGGCATTTTTAAAAAAGCAACATTCTTTGGACACTTTAATAACCCATAACTCTTTCAAAAAATGTTCAATTGCAACTTTATTTTTAAAAGTACATTTCTGGCATCTGAATATATATAAATCAATTTACCGAAGTCGATTTGAATCAATATTTTAGAAAATATGGCCAAAAATGTAAAAAAATTAAAAAAATTGGCATTTTTAAAAAAACAAAATTCTTTGGAATCTTTAATAACATATAACTCTTTCAAAAAGGTTCAGCTGCAATTTTATTTATAAAAGTAAATTTCTGGCATAAAAGGTGAAAAAATTAAAAAAATTGGCATTTTTAAAAAAGCAAAATTCTTTGGAAACTTTAATAACCCATAACTCTTTCAAAAAAGGTTCAACTGCAACTTGGTTTAGAAAGTACATTTCTGGCATCTCAATATATATAAATCACTTTATCGAAGTCGATTTGAATCAATATTTTAGAAAATATGGCCTAAAAGGTGAAAAATTAAAAAAAATTGCATTTTTAAAAAAGCAACATTCTTTGGACACTTTAATAACCCATAACTCTTTCAAAAAATGTTCAATTGCAACTTTATTTTTAAAAGTACATTTCTGGCATCTGAATATATATAAATCAATTTACCGAAGTCGATTTGAATCAATATTTTAGAAAAAATGGCCAAAAATGTAAAAAAATTAAAAAAATTGGCATTTTTAAAAAAGCTAAATTCTTTGGAAACTTTAATAACATATAACTCTTTCAAAAAACGTTCAACTGCAATTTTATTTATAAAAGTAAATTTCTGACATAAAAGGTGAAGAAATTATAAAAATTGGCATTTTTATAAAAGCAAAATTCTTTGGAAACTTTAATAACCCATAACTCTTTCAAAAAAGGTTTAATTGAAACTTTATTTGCAAAAGTACATTTCTGGCATCCCAATTTATATAAATCACTTTACCGAAGTCGATTTGAATGAATATTTAAGAAAACATGGCCTAAAAGGTGACAAAATTATAAAAATTGGCATTTTTATAAAAGCTAAATTCTTTGGAAACTTTAATAACCCATAACTCTTTCAAAAAAGGTTTAATTGAAACTTTATTTGTAAAAGTACATTTCTGGCATCCTAATTTATATAATTAACTTTACCAAAGTCGAAGTCGATAAAAGGTGAAAAAATTATTAAAAATTGACATTTTTAAAAAAGCTACATTCTTTGGAAACTTTAATAAGCCATAACTCTTTCAAAATAGGTTTAATTGCAACTTTATTTATAAAAATACATTTCTGGCATTTGAATATATATAAATCACTTTATCGAAGTCGATTTGAATCAATATTTTAGAAAATATGGCCAAAAATGTGAAAAAATTAAAAAAAATTGGCATTTTTAAAAAAGCTAAATTCTTTGCAAACTTTAATAACCCATAACTCTTTCAAAAAAGGTTCAACTGCACTTAGTTTGGAAAGTACATTTCTGGCATCTCAATATACCGAAGTCAATTTAAATCAATATTTTAGAAAATATGGCCTAAAAGGTGAAAAAATTATAAAAATTGGCATTTTTAAAAAAGCAAAATTCTTTGGAAACTTTAATAACCCATAACTCTTGCAAAAAAGTTTTAACTTCTACTTAGTTTGGAAAGTACATTTCTGGCATCTCAATATATATAAATCACTTTACCGAAGTCAATTTAAATCAATATTTCAGAAAATATGGCCTAAAAGGTGAAAAAATTATAAAAATTGGCATTTTTAAAAAAGCTAAATTCTTTGGAAACTTTAATAACCCATAACTCTTTCAAAATAGGTTTAATTGCAACTTTATTTTTAAAAATACATTTCTAGCATTTGAATATATATAGATCTTTTTACCGAAGTCGATTTGAATCAATATTTTAGAAAATATGGCCTAAGAGGTGAAAAAATTATAAAAATTGGCATTTTTAAAAAAGCAAAATTCTTTGGAAACTTTAATAACATATAACTCTTTCAAAAAAGTTTCAATTGCAACTTTGTTTTTTAAAAGTACATTTCTGGCATCTGAATATATATAAATCACTTTACCGAAGTCGATTTGAATCAATATTTTAGAAAATATGGCCTAAAAGGTGAAAAATTAAAAAAAATGGCATTTTTAAAAAAGAAAAATTCTTTGGAAACTTTAATAACATATAACTCTTTCAAAAAAGGTTCAACTGCAATTTTATTTATAAAAGTAAATTTCTGGCATAAAAGGTGAAAAAATTATAAAAATTGGCATTTTTATAAAAGCAAAATTCTTTGGAAACTTTAATAACCCATAACTCTTTCAAAAAAGGTTTAATTGAAACTTTATTTGTAAAAGTACATTTCTGGCATCCCAATTTATATAAATCACTTTACCGAAGTCGATTTGAATCAATATTTTAGAAAATATGGCCTGAAAGGTGTAAAAATTATAAAAATTGGCATTTTTAAAAAAGCAAAATTATTTGAAAACTTTAATAACCCATAACTCTTTCAAAAAAGGTTCAACTGCAACTTTATTTGTGAAAGTAAATTTTTGGCATATAAATATATATAAATCACCGAAGTCAATTTGAATCAATATTTTAGAAAATATTGCCTAGGTGAAAATTATAAAATTTGACATTTTTAAAAGCTACATTCGTTGCAAACTTTTATAACATATAACTCTTTCAAAAGGTTCAACTGCAATTTATTTATATGTAATTTCTGGCATAAGGTAAAATTAAAAATTGGCATTTTTTAAAGCAAAATTCTTTGGAAACTTTAATAAACCATATCTCTTCAAAAGGTTTAATTGAAACTTTATTTGTAAAAGTACATTTCTGGCATTCCAATTTATATAAATCACTTTAACTAAGTCGATTTGAATCAATATTTTAGAAAATATGGCCAACAAAGGTGAAAAAATTATAAAAATTAGCATTTTTAAAAAAGCTAAATTCTTTGGAAACTTTAATAACCCATAACTCTTTTAAAATAGGTTCAATTGCAATTTTATTTATAAAATTACATAACTGGCATCAGAATATATATAAATCACTTTACCGAAGTCGATTTGAATCAATATGTTACAAAATATGGCCTAAGAGGTGAAAAATTTATAAAAATTTGCATTTTTGAAGAAGCAAAATTCTTTGGAAACTTTAATAACCCATAACTCTTTCAAAAAAAGTTCAATTGCCACTTTATTTGTAAAAGTACATTTCTGGCATCTGAATATATATAAATCACTTTACCGAAGTCGATTTGAATCAATATTTTAGAAAATATGGCCTAAAAGGTGAAAAATTAAAAAAAATGGCATTTTTAAAAAAGCAACATTCTTTGGACACTTTAATAACCCATAACTCTTTCAAAAATGGTTCAATTGCAACTTTATTTATAAAAGTACATTTCTGGCATCTGAATATATATAAATCAATTTACCGAAGTCGATTTGAATCAATATTTTAGAAAATATGGCCAAAAATGTAAAAAAATTAAAAAAATTGGCATTTTTAAAAAACAAAATTCTTTGGAATCTTTAATAACATATAACTCTTTCAAAAAGGTTCAGCTGCAATTTTATTTATAAAAGTAAATTTCTGGCATAAAAGGTGAAGAAATTATAAAAATTGGCATTTTTATAAAAGATAAATTCTTTTGGAAACTTTAATAACCCATAACTTTTTCAAAATGGTTTAATTGAAACTTTATTTGTAAAAGTACATTTCTGGCATCCCAATTTATATAAATAACTTTACCAAAGTCGAAGTCGATAAAAGGTGAAAAAATTATAAAAATTGACATTTTTAAAAAAGCAAAATTCTTTGGAAACTTTAATAACCCATAACTCTTTCAAAATAGGTTAAATTGCAACTTTATTTATAAAAATACATTTCTGGCGTCTGAATATATATAGATCACTTTACCGAAGTCGATTTGAATCAATATTTTAGAAAATATGGCCTAAGAGGTGAAAAAATTATAAAAATTGGCATTTTTTAAAAAGCAAAATTCTTTTTAAACTTTAATAACCCATAACTCTTTCAAAATAGGTTCAATTGCAACTTAGTTTGGAAAGTAAATTTCTGGCATCTCAGTATATATAAATTACTTTACCAAAGTCGATTTAAATCAATATTTTAGAAAATATGGCCTAAAAGGTGAAAAATTAAAAAAATTGGCATTTTTAAAAAAGCAAAATTCTTTGGACACTTTAATAACCCATAACTCTTTCAAAAAAGGTTCAACTGCAACTTGGTTTAGAAAGTACATTTCTGGCATCTCAATATATATAAATCACTTTATCGAAGTCGATTTAAATCAATATTTTAGAAAATATAGCCTAAAAGGTGAAAAATGATAAAAAAGGTCATTTTTAAAAAGCAAAATTCTTTGGAAACTTTAATAACCCATAACTCTTTCAAAATAGGTTTATTTGCAACTATATTTATAAAAAAACATTTCTGGCATCTGATATATATAAATCACTTTACAAGTCGATTTGAATCAATATTTTAGAAAATATGGCTAAAAATGTGAAAAAAATAAAAAAATTGTCATTTTTAAAAAAGCAAAGTTCTTTGAAACTTTAATAACCCATAACTCTTTCAAAAAAGGTTTAATTGCAACTTTATTTGTAAAAGTACATTTCTGGCATCTGAATATATATAAATCACTTTACCGAAGTCGATTTAAATCAATATTTTAGAAAATATGGCTTAAAAGGTGAAAAATGTTAAAAATTGGCATTTTTAAAAAACAAAATTGTTTGAAATTTTAATAACCCATAACTCTTTCAAAAAAGGTTCAATTGCAACTTTAGTTTAGAAAGTACATTTCTGGCATCTCAATATAAATAAATCACTTTACCGAAGTCAATATAAATCAATATTTTAGAAAATATGGCCTAAAAGGTGAAAAAATTATAAAAATTGGCATTTTTAAAAAAGCTAAATTCTTTGGAAACTTTAATAACCCATAAATCTTTCAAAAAAGGTTCAACTGCAACTTTATTTATAAAAATACATTTCTGGCATCTGAATATATATAAATCACTTTACCGAAGTCGATTTGAATCAATATTTTAGAAAAAATGGCCAAAAATGTAAAAAAATTAAAAAAATTGGCATTTTTAAAAAAGCTAAATTCTTTGGAAACTTTAATAACATATAACTCTTTCAAAAAACGTTCAACTGCAATTTTATTTATAAAAGTAAATTTCTGACATAAAAGGTGAAGAAATTATAAAAATTCGCATTTTTATAAAAGCAAAATTCTTTGGAAACTTTAATAACCCATAACTCTTTCAAAAAAGGTTTAATTGAAACTTTATTTGCAAAAGTACATTTCTGGCATCCCAATTTATATAAATCACTTTACCGAAGTCGATTTGAATGAATATTTTAGAAAACATGGCCTAAAAGGTGACAAAATTATAAAAATTGGCATTTTTATAAAAGCTAAATTCTTTGGAAACTTTAATAACCCATAACTCTTTCAAAAAAGGTTCACTTGCAACTTTATTTGTAAAAGTACATTTCTGGCATCCTAATTTATATAATTAACTTTACCAAAGTCGAAGTCGATAAAAGGTGAAAAAATTATTAAAAATTGACATTTTTAAAAAAGCTACATTCTTTGGAAACTTTAATAAGCCATAACTCTTTCAAAATAGGTTTAATTGCAACTTTATTTATAAAAATACATTTCTGGCATTTGAATATATATAAATCACTTTATCGAAGTCGATTTGAATCAATATTTTAGAAAATATGGCCAAAAATGTGAAAAAATTAAAAAAAATTGGCATTTTTAAAAAAGCTAAATTCTTTGCAAACTTTAATAACCCATAACTCTTTCAAAAAAGGTTCAACTGCACTTAGTTTGGAAAGTAAATTTCTGGCATCTCAATATACCGAAGTCAATTTAAATCAATATTTTAGAAAATATGGCCTAAAAGGTGAAAAAAATTATAAAAATTGGCATTTTTAAAAAAGCTAAATTCTTTGGAAACTTTAATAACCCATAACTCTTGCAAAAAAGGTTTAACTGCAACTTAGTTTGGAAAGTACATTTCTGGCATCTCAATATATATAAATCACTTTACCGAAGTCAATTTAAATCAATATTTCAGAAAATATGGCCTAAAAGGTGAAAAAATTATAAAAATTGGCATTTATAAAAAAGCTAAATTCTTTGGAAACTTTAATAACGCATAACTCTTTCAAAATAGGTTTAATTGCAACTTTATTTTTAAAAATACATTTCTAGCATTTGAATATATATAGATCTTTTTACCGAAGTCGATTTGAATCAATATTTTAGAAAATATGGCCTAAGAGGTGAAAAAATTATAAAAATTGGCATTTTTAAAAAAGCAAAATTCTTTGGAAACTTTAATAACATATAACTCTTTCAAAAAAGTTTCAATTGCAACTTTGTTTTTAAAAGTACATTTCTGGCATCTGAATATATATAAATCACTTTACCGAAGTCGATTTGAATCAATATTTTAGAAAATATGGCCTAAAAGGTGAAAAAAAAATTAAAAAAATGGCATTTTTAAAAAAGAAAAATTCTTTGGAAACTTTAATAACATATAACTCTTTCAAAAAAGGTTCAACTGCAATTTTATTTATAAAAGTAAATTTCTGGCATAAAAGGTGAAAAAATTATAAAAATTGGCATTTTTATAAAAGCAAAATTCTTTGGAAACTTTAATAACCCATAACTCTTTCAAAAAAGGTTTAATTGAAACTTTATTTGTAAAAGTACATTTCTGGCATCCCAATTTATATAAATCACTTTACCGAAGTCGATTTGAATCAATATTTTAGAAAATATGGCCTGAAAGGTGTAAAAATTATAAAAATTGGCATTTTTAAAAAAGCAAAATTATTTGAAAACTTTAATAACCCATAACTCTTTCAAAAAGTTCAACTAATTGATTGTAAAAGTTTTTAAAAAAAGTTCAACTAAGTCGATTTGAATCATATTTGAAAATTGGAAATATTTTTAAAAAGTAAATTTTTGGCATATTATAAATATTTATATAAATCACTTTACCGAAGTCAATTTGAATCAATATTTTAGAAAATATTGCCTAAAAGGTGAAAAAATTATAAAAATTTGACATTTTTGAAAAAGCTAAATTCTTTGGCAAACTTTAATAATAACTCTTTCAAAAAGTTATTGATTTGTTAAAAATCTGTTATATAAATACGAAGCGATTGATAATTGAAATTGGCCTAAGGTGAATTAAAAAAATGGATTCTTTGGAACTTTAATAACCCATAACTCTTTCAAAAATGTTAATTGAACTTTTTTAAAGTACATTTCTGGCATTGAATATATATAAATTTTACGTCGATTGTCAATATTTTAGAAAATATTTTCTTTAATAACATATAACTCTTTCAAAAAAGGTTCAACTGCAATTTTATTTATAAAAGTAAATTTCTGGCATAAAAGGTGAAAAAATTATAAAAATTGGCATTTTTATAAAAGCAAAATTCTTTGGAAACTTTAATAACCCATAACTCTTTCAAAAAAGGTTTAATTGAAACTTTATTTGTAAAAGTACATTTCTGGCATACCAATTTATATAAACCACTTTAACTAAGTCGATTTGAATCAATATTTTAGAAAATAAGGCCTAAAAGGTGAAAAAATTATAAAAATTGGCATTTTTAAAAGAGCTACATTCTTTGGAAACTTAAATAACCCATAACTCTTTCAAAATAGGTTTAATTGCAACTTTATTTATAAAAATACATTTCTGCCATCTGCATATATATAAATCACTTTACCGAAGTCGATTTGAATCAATATTTTAGAAAATATGGCCAAAAATGTGAAAAAATAAAAAAAAATTGGCATTTTTAAAAAAGCTAATATCTTTGGAAATTTTAATAACCCATAACTCTTTCAAAAAAGGTTCAATTGCAACTTTATTTGTAAAGTACATTTCTGGCATCATAATTTATATAAATCGCTTTACCGAAGTCGATTTGAATCAATATTTTAGAAAATATGGCCAAAAAGGTGAAAAAATTAAAAAAATTGGCATTTTTAAAAAGCAAAATTCTTTGGAAACTTTAATAACCCATAACTCTTTCAAAAAAGGTTCAACTGCAACTTTATTTGGAAAGTAAATTTCTACATCTCATTATATATAAATCACTCTACCGAAGTCGATTTGAATCAATATTTTAGAAAATATGGCCTAAAAGGTGTATAAATTATAAAAATTTGCATTTTTAAAAAAGCTAAATTATTTGGAAACTTTAATAACCCATAACTCTTTCAAAAAAAGTTCAACTGCAACTTAGTTTGGGAAGTACATTTCTGGCATCTCAATATAAATAAATCACTCTACCGAAGTCAATATAAATCAATATTTTAGAAAATATGGCCAAAAAGGTGAAAAAATTATAAAAATTGGCATTTTTAAAAAAGCTAAATTCTTTGGAAACTTTAATAACCCATAACTCTTTCAAAAAAGGTTCAACTGAAACTTTATTTGTAAAAGTACATTTCTGGCATCCCAATTTATATAAATCACTTTACCGAAGTCGATTTGAATCAATATTTTAGAAAATATGGCCTGAAAGGTGTAAAAATTATAAAAATTGGCATTTTTAAAAAGCAAAATTCTTTGAAAACTTTAATAACCCAAAACACTTTCAAAAAAGGTTTAATTGAAACTTTATTTGTAAAAGTACATTTCTGGCATCCTAATTTATTTAAATAACTTTACCAAAGTCGAAGTCGATAAAAGGTGAAAAAATTATAAAAATTGGCATTTTTAAAAAAGCAAAATTCTTTGGAAACTTTAATAACCCATAACTCTTTCAAAAAAGGTTCAACTGCAACTTTATTTGTGAAAGTAAATTTTTGGCATATAAATATATATAAATCACTTTGCCGAAGTCAATTTGAATCAATATTTTAGAAAATATGGCCTAAAAGGTGAAAAAATTATAAAATTTGACATTTTTAAAAAAGCTACATTCTTTGGAAACTTTGATAACATATAACTCTTGCAAGAAAGGTTCAACTGCAATTTTATTTATAAAAGTAAATTTCTGGCATAAAAGGTGAAAAAATTATAAAAATTGGCATTTTCATAAAAGCAAAAATTGGAAACTTTAATAACCCATAACTCTTTCAAAAAAGGTTTAATTGAAACTTTATTTGTAAAAGTACATTTCTGGCATACCAATTTATATAAATCGCTTTACCGAAGTCGATTTGAATCAATATTTTAGAAAATATGGCCTAAAAGGTGTATAAATTATAAAAATTTGCATTTTTAAAAAGCAAAATTATTTGGAAACTTTAATAACCCATAACTCTTTCAAAAAAAGTTCAACTGCAACTTAGTTTGGGAAGTACATTTCTGGCATCTCAATATAAATAAATCACTCTACCGAAGTCAATATAAATCAATATTTTAGAAAATATGGCCAAAAAGGTGAAAAAATTATAAAAATTGGCATTTTTAAAAAAGCTAAATTCTTTGGAAACTTTAATAACCCATAACTCTTTCAAAAAAGGTTCAACTGAAACTTTATTTGTAAAAGTACATTTCTGGCATCCCAATTTATATAAATCACTTTACCGAAGTCGATTTGAATCAATATTTTAGAAAATATGGCCTGAAAGGTGTAAAAATTATAAAAATTGGCATTTTTAAAAAAGCAAAATTCTTTGAAAACTTTAATAACCCAAAACTCTTTCAAAAAAGGTTTAATTGAAACTATATTTGTAAAAGTACATTTCTGGCATCCTAATTTATTTAAATAACTTTACCAAAGTCGAAGTCGTTAAAGTTTAAAAGGTGAAAAAATTATAAAAATTGGCATTTTTAAAAAAGCAAAATTCTTTGGAAACTTTAATAACCCATAACTCTTTAAACTTTAATAACCCATAACTCTTTCAAAAAAGGTTCAACTGAAACTTTATTTGTAAAAGTACATTTCTGGCATCCCAATTTATATAAATCACTTTACCGAAGTCGATTTGAATCAATATTTTAGAAAATATGGCCTGAAAGGTGTAAAAATTATAAAAATTGGCATTTTTAAAAAAGCAAAATTCTTTGAAAACTTTAATAACCCAAAACACTTTCAAAAAAGGTTTAATTGAAACTTTATTTGTAAAAGTACATTTCTGGCATCCTAATTTATTTAAATAACTTTACCAAAGTCGAAGTCGATAAAAGGTGAAAAAATTATAAAAATTGGCATTTTTAAAAAAGCAAAATTCTTTGGAAACTTTAATAACCCATAACTCTTTCAAAAAAGGTTCAACTGCAACTTTATTTGTGAAAGTAAATTTTTGGCATATAAATATATATAAATCACTTTGCCGAAGTCAATTTGAATCAATATTTTAGAAAATATGGCCTAAAAGGTGAAAAAATTATAAAATTTGACATTTTTAAAAAAGCTACATTCTTTGGAAACTTTGATAACATATAACTCTTGCAAGAAAGGTTCAACTGCAATTTTATTTATAAAAGTAAATTTCTGGCATAAAAGGTGAAAAAATTATAAAAATTGGCATTTTTATAAAAGCAAAATTCTTTGGAAACTTTAATAACCCATAACTCTTTCAAAAAAGGTTTAATTGAAACTTTATTTGTAAAAGTACATTTCTGGCATACCAATTTATATAAATCGCTTTACCGAAGTCGATTTGAATCAATATTTTAGAAAATATGGCCTAAAAGGTGTATAAATTATAAAAATTTGCATTTTTAAAAAAGCAAAATTATTTGGAAACTTTAATAACCCATAACTCTTTCAAAAAAAGTTCAACTGCAACTTAGTTTGGGAAGTACATTTCTGGCATCTCAATATAAATAAATCACTCTACCGAAGTCAATATAAATCAATATTTTAGAAAATATGGCCAAAAAGGTGAAAAAATTATAAAAATTGGCATTTTTAAAAAAGTTAAATTCTTTGGAAACTTTAATAACCCATAACTCTTTCAAAAAAGGTTCAACTGAAACTTTATTTGTAAAAGTACATTTCTGGCATCCCAATTTATATAAATCACTTTACCGAAGTCGATTTGAATCAATATTTTAGAAAATATGGCCTGAAAGGTGTAAAAATTATAAAAATTGGCATTTTTAAAAAAGCAAAATTCTTTGAAAACTTTAATAACCCAAAACTCTTTCAAAAAAGGTTTAATTGAAACTTTATTTGTAAAAGTACATTTCTGGCATCCTAATTTATTTAAATAACTTTACCAAAGTCGAAGTCGTTAAAAGGTGAAAAAATTATAAAAATTGGCATTTTTAAAAAAGCAAAATTCTTTGGAAACTTTAATAACCCATAACTCTTTAAACTTTAATAACCCATAACTCTTTCAAAAAAGGTTCAACTGCAATTTTATTTATAAAAGTAAATTTCTGGCATAAAAGGTGAAAAAATTATAAAAATTGGCATTTTTAAAAAAGCAAAATTCTTTGGAAACTTTAATAACCCATAACTCTTTAAACTTTAATAACCCATAACTCTTTCAAAAAAGGTTCAACTGCAACTTTATTTGTAAAAGTAAATTTCTGGCATCTCATTATATAAAAATCACTTTACCGAAGTCGATTTGAATCAATATTTTAGAAAATATGGCCTAAGAGGTGAAAAAATTATAAAAATTGGCATTTTTTAAAAAGCAAAATTCTTTGGAAACTTTAATAACCCATAACTCTTTTAAAATAGGTTCAATTGCAACTTAGTTTGGAAAGTAAATTTCTGGCATCTCAATATATATAAATTACTTTACCAAAGTCCATTTAAATCAATATTTTAGAAAATATGGCCTAAAAGGTGAAAAAATTATAAAAATTGGCATTTTTAAAGAAGCAAAATTCTTTGAACAATTTAATAACCCATAACTCTTTCAAAAAAGGTTCAATTGCAACTTTATTTTTAAAAGTACATTTCTGGCATACCAATTTATATAAATCACTTTAACTAAGTCGATTTGAATCAATATTTTAGAAAATATGGCCTAAAAGGTGTAAAAATTATAAAAATTGGCATTTTTAAAAAAGCAAAATTCTTTGAAAACTTTAATAACCCATAACTCTTTCAAAAAAGGTTCAACTGCAACTTTATTTGTGAAAGTAAATTTTTGGCATATAAATATATATAAATCACTTTGCCGAAGTCAATTTGAATCGATATTTTAAAAAATATTGCCTAAAAGGTGAAAAAATTATAAAATTTGACATTTTTAAAAAAGCTACATTCTTTGGAAACTTTGATAACATATAACTCTTGCAAGAAAGGTTCAACTGCAATTTTATTTATAAAAGTAAATTTCTGGCATAAAAGGTGAAAAAATTATAAAAATTGGCATATTTATAAAAGCAAAATTCTTTGGAAACTTTAATAACCCATAACTCTTTCAAAATAGGTTTAATTGCAACTTTATTATAAAAATACATTTCTGCCATCTGCATATATATAAATCACTTTACCGAAGTCGATTTGAATCAATATTTTAGAAAATATGGCCAAAAATGTGAAAAAATTAAAAAATTGGCATTTTAAAAAAGCTAATATCTTTGGAAATTTTAATAACCCATAACTCTTTCAAAAAAGGTTCAATTGCAACTTTATTTGTAAAGTACATTTCTGGCATCATAATTTATATAAATCGCTTTACCGAAGTCGATTTGAATCAATATTTTAGAAAATATGGCCTAAAAGGTGTATAAATTATAAAAATTTGCATTTTTAAAAAAGCAAAATTATTTGGAAACTTTAATAACCCATAACTCTTTCAAAAAAGGTTCAACTGCAACTTAGTTTAGAAAGTACATTTCTGGCATCTCAATATAAATAAATCACTTTACCGAAGTCAATATAAATCAATATTTTAGAAAATATGGCCTAAAAGGTGAAAAAATTATAAAATTGGCATTTTTAAAAAGCTAAATTCTTTGGAAACTTTAATAACCCATAACTCTTTCATAAAAGGTTCAACTGAAACTTTATTTGTAAAAGTACATTTCTGGCATCCCAATTTATATAAATCACTTTACCGAAGTCGATTTAAATCAATATTTTAGAAAATATGGCCTAAAAGGTGAAAAATTAAAAAAAATGGCATTTTTAAAAAAGCAAAATTCTTTGGAAACTTTAATAACATATAACTCTTTCAAAAAAGGTTCAACTGCAATTTTATTTATAAAAGTAAATTTCTGGCATAAAAGGTGAAAAAATTATAAAAATTGGCATTTTTATAAAATCAAAATTCTTTGGAAACTTTAATAACCCATAACTCTTTCAAAAAAGGTTTAATTGAAACTTTATTTGTAAAAGTACATTTCTGCCATCTGCATATATATAAATCACTTTACCGATGTCGATTTGAATCAATATTTTAGAAAATATGGCCTAAAAGGTGAAAAAATTATAAAAATTGGCATTTTAAAAAAAGCAAAACTCTTTGCAAATGTTAGTATTCCATAACTCTTTCAAAATAGGTTCAATTGCAACTTAATTTGGAAAGTAAATTTCTTGCATCTCAATATATATAAATCACTTTACCGGAGTCGATTTGAATCAATATTTTAGAAAATATGGCCTAAAAGGTGAAAAAATTATAAAAATTGGCATTTTTAAAAAGCAAAATTCTTTGGAAACTTTAATAACCAATAACTCTTTCAAAAAAGGTTCAACTGCAATTTTATTTATAAATGTAAATTTCTGGCATAAAAGGTGAAAAAATTATAAAAATTTGCATTTTTAAAAAAGCAAAATTATTTGGAAACTTTAATAACCCATAACTCTTTTAAAAAAGGTTCAATTGCAACTTTATTTGTAAAAGTACATTTCTGGCATCATAATTTATATAAATCACTTTACCGAAGTCAATTTGAATGAATATTTTAGAAAATATTGCCTAAAAGGTGAAAAAAATTATAAAAATTTACATTTTTAAAGATGCTACATTCTTTGGAAATTTTAATAACCCATAACTCTTTCAAAATAGGTTTATTTGCAATTTTATTTACAAAAAAACATTTCTGCCATCTGCATATATATAAATCAATTTACCGAAGTCGATTTTAATCAATATTTTAGAAAATATGGCCAAAAATTTGAAAAAAATTAAAATAACTGGAATTTAAAAAAACAAAATTCTTTGGAAACTTTAATAACCCATAACTCTTTCAAAGAAGGTTCAATTGCAACATTATTTGTAAAAGTACATTTCTGGCATCCGAATATATATAAATCACATTACCGAAGTCGATTTGAATCAATATTTTAGAAAATATGGCTAAAAATGTGAAAAAATTAAAAATATTGGCATTTTTAAAAGCTAAATTCTTTGGAAACTTTAAGAACCCATAACTCTTTCAAAAAATGTTCAATTGCAACTTTATTTGTAAAGTACATTTCTGGCATCTGAATATATATAAATCACTTTACCGAAGTCGATTTGAATCAATATTTTAGAAAATATGTCCAAAAAGGTGAAAAAATTAAAAAAGTAGGCATTTTTAAAAAATCAAAATTGTTTGAAAACTTTAATAACCCATAACTCTTTCAAAATAGGTTCAATTGCAACTTAATTTGGAAAGTAATTTTCTGGCATCTCACTTTACCGAAGTCGATTTAAATCAATATTTTAGAAAATATGGCCAAGATATGAAAAAATTAAAAATATTGGCATTTTTAAAATAGCTAAATTCTTTGGAAACTTTAATAACCCATAACTCTTTCAAAATAGGTTCAATTGCAATTTTCTTTATAAAAAGTACATTTCTGGCATCTGAATATATATAAATCACTTTACCGAAGTCGATTTGAATCAATATTTTAGAAAATATGGCCAAAAATGTGAAAATTTAAAAAAATTGGCATTTTTAAAAGCTAAAATCTTTGGAAACTTAATTAACCCATAACTCTTTCAAAAAGTTCAATTGCAACTTTATTTGTAAAGTACATTTCTGGCGTCTCAATATATATAAATCACTTTACCGAAGTCGATTTGAATCAATATTTTAGAAAATATGGCCTAAAAGGTGAAAAATTATAAAAATTGGCATTTTAAAAAAAGCAAAACTCTTTGGAAATTTTAATAATCCATAACTCTTTCAAAATAGGTTCAATTGCAACTTAATTTGGAAAGTAAATTTCTTGCATCTCAATATATATAAATCACTTTACCGGAGTCGATTTGAATCAATATTTTAGAAAATATGGCCTAAAAGGTGAAAAATTAAAAAAAATGGCATTTTGAAAAAGGAAAATTCTTTGGAAACTTTAATAACATATAACTCTTTCAAAAAGGTTCAATTGCAATTTTATTTATAAAATTACATTTCTGTCATAAAAGGTGAAGAAATTATAAAAATTCGCATTTTTATAAAAGCAAAATTCTTTGGAAACTTTAATAACCCATAACTCTTTCAAAAAGGTTTAATTGAAACTTTATTTGTAAAAGTACATTTCTGGCATCTGAATATATATAAATCACTTTACCGAAGTCGATTTGAATCAATATTTTAGAAAATATGGCCTAAAAGGTGAAAAATTAAAAAAATGGCATTTTAAAAAGCAAAATTCTTTGGAAACTTTAATAACCAATAACTCTTTCAAAAAAGGTTCAACTGCAACTTTATTTGTAAAAGTACATTTCTGGCATCATAATTTATATAAATCACTTTACCGAAGTCAATTTGAATGAATATTTAAGAAAATATTGCCTAAAAGGTGAAAAAATTATAAAATTTACATTTTTAACGATGCTACATTCTTTGGAAATTTTAATAACCCATAACTCTTTCAAAATAGGTTTATTTGCAACTTTATTTACAAAAAAACATTTCTGCCATCTGCATATATATAAATCACTTTACCGAAGTCGATTTTAATCAATATTTTAGAAAATATGGCCAAAAATTTGAAAAAAATTAAAATAACTGGAATTAAAAAAAAACAAAATTCTTTGGAAACTTTAATAACCCATAACTCTTTCAAAGAAGGTTCAATTGCAACATTATTTGTAAAAAGTACATTTCTGGCATCCGAATATATATAAATCACATTACCGAAGTCGATTTGAATCAATATTTTAGAAAATATGGCCAAAAGGTGAAAAAATTAAAAATTTTGGCATTTTTAAAAGCAAAATTCTTTGGAAACTTTAATAACCCATAACTCTTTCAAAAAAGGTTCAACTGCAACTTCATTTGGAAAGTAAATTTCTGGCATCTCAATATATATAAATCACTTTACCGAAGTCGATTTGAATCAATATTTTAGAAAATATGGCCTAAAAGGTGAAAAATTATTAAAATTGGCATTTTTAAAAAGAAAAATTATTTGGAAACTTTAATAACCCATAACTCTTTCAAAAAAGGTTCAACTGCAACTTTATTTGAAAGTAAATTTCTGGCATCTCATTATATATAAATCACTCTACTGAAGTCAATTTGAATCAATATTTTAGAAAATATGGCCTAAAAAGGTGAAAAAATTATAAAATTGGCATTTTTAAAAAGCAAATTTCTTTGGAAACTTTAATAACCCATAACTCTTTCAAAAAAGGTTAACTTGCAACTTTATTTGTAAAAAGTACATTTCTGGCATCTGAAATTATATAAATCACTTTACCGAAGTCGATTTGAATCAATATTTTAGAAAATATGGCTAAAATGTGAAAAAATTAAAAATATTGGCATTTTTAAAAAGCTAAATTCTTTGGAAACTTTAAGAACCCATAACTCTTTCAAAAAAATGTTCAATTGCAACTTTATTTGTAAAGTACATTTCTGGCATCTGAATATATATAAATCACTTTACCGAAGTCGATTTGAATCAATATTTTAGAAAATATGTCCAAAAGGTGAAAAAATTAAAAAAGTAGGCATTTTTAAAAAATCAAAATTGTTTGAAAACTTTAATAACCCATAACTCTTTCAAAATAGGTTCAATTGCAACTTAATTTGGAAAGTAATTTTCTGGCATCTCACTTTACCGAAGTCGATTTAAATCAATATTTTAGAAAATATGGCCAAAAATATGAAAAAATTAAAAATATTGGCATTTTTAAAATAGCTAAATTCTTTGGAAACTTTAATAACCCATAACTCTTTCAAAATAGGTTCAATTGCAATTTTCTTTATAAAAGTACATTTCTGGCATCTGAATATATATAAATCACTTTACCGAAGTCGATTTGAATCAATATTTTAGAAAATATGGCCAAAAATGTGAAAATTTAAAAAAATTGGCATTTTTAAAAGCTAAAATCTTTGGAAACTTAATTAACCCATAACTCTTTCAAAAAAAGTTCAATTGCAACTTTATTTGTAAAGTACATTTCTGGCGTCTCAATATATATAAATCACTTTACCGAAGTCGATTTGAATCAATATTTTAGAAAATATGGCCTAAAAGGTGAAAAAATTATAAAAATTGGCATTTTAAAAAAAGCAAAACTCTTTGGAAATTTTAATAATCCATAACTCTTTCAAAATAGGTTCAATTGCAACTTAATTTGGAAAGTAAATTTCTGGCATCTCAATATATATAAATCACTTTACCGGAGTCGATTTGAATCAATATTTTAGAAAATATGGCCTAAAAGGTGAAAAATTTATAAAAATGGCATTTTGAAAAAAGGAAAATTCTTTGGAAACTTTAATAACATATAACTCTTTCAAAAAAGGTTCAATTGCAATTTTATTTATAAAATTACATTTCTGTCATAAAAGGTGAAGAAATTATAAAAATTCGCATTTTTATAAAAGCAAAATTCTTTGGAAACTTTAATAACCCATAACTCTTTCAAAAAAGGTTTAATTGAAACTTTATTTGTAAAAGTACATTTCTGGCATCTGAATATATATAAATCACTTTACCGAAGTCGATTTGAATCAATATTTTAGAAAATATGGCCTAAAAGGTGAAAAATTAAAAAAAATGGCATTTTTAAAAAAGCAAAATTCTTTGGAAACTTTAATAACATATAACTCTTTCAAAAAAGGTTCAATTGCAATTTTATTTATAAAATTACATTTCTGTCATAAAAGGTGAAGAAATTATAAAAATTCGCATTTTTATAAAAGCTAAATTCTTTGGAAACTTTAATAACCCATAACTCTTTCAAAAAAGGTTCAACTGCAACTTTATTTGGAAAGTAAATTTCTGACATTTCATTATATATAAATCACTCTACCGAAGTCGATTTGAATCAATATTTTAGAAAATATGGCCTAAAAGGTGAAAAATTAAAAAAAATGGCATTTTTAAAAAAGCAAAATTCTTTGGAAACTTTAATAACATATAACTCTTTCAAAAAAGGTTCAATTGCAACTTTATTTGTAAAAGTACATTTCTGGCATCATAATTTATATAAATCACTTTACCGAAGTCAATTTGAATGAATATTTAAGAAAATATTGCCTAAAAGGTGAAAAAATTATAAAAATTTACATTTTTAATGATGCTACATTCTTTGGAAATTTTAATAACCCATAACTCTTTCAAAATAGGTTTATTTGCAACTTTATTTACAAAAAAACATTTCTGCCATCTGCATATATATAAATCACTTTACCGAAGTCGATTTTAATCAATATTTTAGAAAATATGGCCAAAAATTTGAAAAAATTAAAATAACTGGAATTTAAAAAAAAACAAAATTCTTTGGAAACTTTAATAACCCATAACTCTTTCAAAGAAGGTTCAATTGCAACATTATTTGTAAAAGTACATTTCTGGCATCCGAATATATATAAATCACATTACCGAAGTCGATTTGAATCAATATTTTAGAAAATATGGCCAAAAGGTGAAAAAATTAAAAATTTTGGCATTTTTAAAAAGCAAAATTCTTTGGAAACTTTAATAACCCATAACTCTTTCAAAAAAGGTTCAACTGCAACTTAATTTGGAAAGTAAATTTCTGGCATCTCAATATATATAAATCACTTTACCGAAGTCGATTTGAATCAATATTTTAGAAAATATGGCCTAAAAGGTGAAAAATGATTAAAAATTGGCATTTTTAAAAAGAAAAATTCTTTGGAAACTTTAATAACCCATAACTCTTTCAAAAAAGGTTCAACTGCAACTTTATTTGGAAAGTAAATTTCTGGCATCTCATTATATATAAATCACTCTACCGAAGTCAATTTGAATCAATATTTTAGAAAATATGGCCTAAAAGGTGAAAAAAATTATAAAAATTGGCATTTTAAAAAAGCAAATTTCTTTGGAAACTTTAATAACCCATAACTCTTTCAAAAAAGGTTCACTTGCAACTTTATTTGTAAAAGTACATTTCTGGCATCTGAAATTATATAAATCACTTTACCGAAGTCGATTTGAATCAATATTTTAGAAAATATGGCTAAAAATGTGAAAAAATTAAAAATATTGGCATTTTTATAAAAGCTAAATTCTTTGGAAACTTTAAGAACCCATAACTCTTTCAAAAAATGTTCAATTGCAACTTTATTTGTAAAGTACATTTCTGGCATCTGAATATATATAAATCACTTTACCGAAGTCGATTTGAATCAATATTTTAGAAAATATGTCCAAAAAGGTGAAAAAATTAAAAAAGTAGGCATTTTTAAAAAATCAAAATTGTTTGAAAACTTTAATAACCCATAACTCTTTCAAAATAGGTTCAATTGCAACTTAATTTGGAAAGTAATTTTCTGGCATCTCACTTTACCGAAGTCGATTTAAATCAATATTTTAGAAAATATGGCCAAAAATATGAAAAAATTAAAAATATTGGCATTTTTAAAATAGCTAAATTCTTTGGAAACTTTAATAACCCATAACTCTTTCAAAATAGGTTCAATTGCAATTTTCTTTATAAAAGTACATTTCTGGCATCTGAATATATATAAATCACTTTACCGAAGTCGATTTGAATCAATATTTTAGAAAATATGTCCAAAAATGTGAAAAAATTAAAAAAATTGTCATTTTTAAAAAAGCTAAATTCTTTGGAAACTTTAATAACCCATAACTCTTTCAAAAAAGGTTCAATTGCAACTTAATTTGGAAAGTAATTTTCTGGCATCTCAATATATATAAATCACTTTACCGAAGTCGATTTGAATCAATATTTTAGAAAATATGGCAAAAAATGTGAAAAAATTATAAATATTGGCATTTTTAAAAAGCTAAATTATTTAGAAACTTTAATAATCCATAACTCTTTCAAAAAATGTTCAATTGCAACTTAATTTAGAAAGTAATTTTCTGGCATCTCAATATATATAAATCACTTTACCGAAGTCGATTTAAATCAATATTTTAGAAAATATGGCCAAAAATGTGAAAAAATTAAAAATATTGGCATTTTTAAATAAGCTAAATTCTTTGGAAACTTTAATAACCCATAACTCTTTCAAAAAAGGTTCAATTGCAACTTTATTTATAAAAGTACATTTCTGGCATCTGAATATATATAAATCACTTTACCGAAGTGAAGGCCTAAAATGTGAAAGATTAAAAAAAATGGCATTTTTAAAAAAGCAAAATTCTTTGAAAACTTTAATAACATATAACTCTTTCAAAAAAGGTTCAACTGCAATTTTATTTATAAATGTAAATTTCTGGCATAAAAGGTGAAAAAAATTATAAAAATTGGCATTTTTATAAAAGCAAAATTCTTTGGAAACTTTAATAACCCATAACTCTTTCAAAAAAGGTTTAATTGAAACTTTATTTGTAAAAGTACATTTCTAGCATCATACCGAAGTCGATTTGAATCAATATTTTAGAAAATATGGCCTAAAAGGTGTTAAAATTAAAAAAAATTTGCATTTTTAAAAAAGCAAAATTAATTGGAAACTTTAATAACCCATAACTCTTTCAAAATAGGTTTAATTGCAACTTTATTTATAAAAATACATTTCTGCCATCTGCATATATATAAATCACTTTACCGAAGTCGATTTGAATCAATATTTTAGAAAATATGGCCAAAAATGTGAAAAATTTAAAAAAAATTGGCATTTCTAAAAAGCTAAAATCTTTGGAAACTTAATTAACCCATAACTCTTTCAAAAAAGTTCAATTGCAACTTTATTTGTAAAGTACATTTCTGGCATCTGAATATATATAAATCACTTTACCGAAGTCGATTTGAATGAATATTTTAGAAAATATGGCCTAAAAGGTGAAAAAATTATAAAAATTGGCATTTTTAAAAAAGCAAAATTCTTTGGAAACTTTAAAAACCCATAACTCTTTCAAAATAGGTTCAATTGCAACTTTATTTATAAAAGTACATTTCTGGCATCTGAATATATATAAATCACTTTACCGAAGTCGATTTGAATCAATATTTTAGAAAATATGGCCAAAAATGTGAAAAAATTAAAAATATTGGCATTTTTAAAAAAGATAAATTCTTTGGAAACTTTAATAACCCATAACTCTTTCAAAAAAGGTTCAATTGCAACTTTATTTATAAAAGTACATTTCTGGCATCTGAATATATATAAATCACTTTACCGAAGTCGATTTGAATCAATTTTTTAGAAATATGGGCTAAAAGGTGAAAAAATTATAAAAATTGGCATTTTTAAAAAAGCAAAATTCTTTGGAAACTTAAATAACCCATAACTCTTTGAAAATAGGTTCATTTGCAATTTTATTTATAAAATTACATAACTGGCATCTAAATATATATAAATCACTTTACCGTAGTCGATTTGAATCAATATTTTAGAAAATATGGCCTAAGAGGTGAAAAAATTATAAAAATTGGCATTTTTTAAAAAGCAAAATTCTTTGGAAACTTTAATAAACCATAACTCTTTCAAAATAGGTTCAATTGCAACTTAATTTGGAAAGTAATTTTCTTGCATCTCAATATATATAAATCACTTTACCGGAGTCGATTTGAATCAATATTTTAGAAAATATGGCCTAAAAGGTGAAAAATTAAAAAAAATGGCATTTTGAAAAAAGCAAAATTCTTTGGAAACTTTAATAACATATAACTCTTTCAAAAAAGGTTCAACTGCAACTTAGTTTGGAAAGTACATTTCTGGCATCTCAATATAAATAAATCACTCTACCGAAGTCAATATAAATCAATATTTTAGAAAATATGGCCTAAAAGGTGAAAAAATTATAAAAATTGGCATTTTTAAAAAAGCTAAATTCTTTGGAAACTTTAATAACCCATAACTCTTTCATAAAAGGTTCAACTGAAACTTTATTTGTAAAAGTACATTTCTGGCATCCCAATTTATATAAATCACTTTACCGAAGTCGATTTGAATCAATATTTTAGAAAATATGGCCTAAAAGGTGAAAAATTAAAAAAAATTGGCATTTTTAAAAAGCTAAAATCTTTGGAAACTTAATTAACCCATAACTCTTTCAAAAAAAGTTCAATTGCAACTTTATTTGTAAAGTACATTTCTGGCGTCTCAATATATATAAATCACTTTACCGAAGTCGATTTGAATCAATATTTTAGAAAATATGGCCTAAAAGGTGAAAAAATTATAAAAATTGGCATTTTAAAAAAAGCAAAACTCTTTGGAAATTTTAATAATCCATAACTCTTTCAAAATAGGTTCAATTGCAACTTAATTTGGAAAGTAAATTTCTGGCATCTCAATATATATAAATCACTTTACCGGAGTCGATTTGAATCAATATTTTAGAAAATATGGCCTAAAAGGTGAAAAATTTATAAAAATGGCATTTTGAAAAAAGGAAAATTCTTTGGAAACTTTAATAACATATAACTCTTTCAAAAAAGGTTCAATTGCAATTTTATTTATAAAATTACATTTCTGTCATAAAAGGTGAAGAAATTATAAAAATTCGCATTTTTATAAAAGCAAAATTCTTTGGAAACTTTAATAACCCATAACTCTTTCAAAAAAGGTTTAATTGAAACTTTATTTGTAAAAGTACATTTCTGGCATCTGAATATATATAAATCACTTTACCGAAGTCGATTTGAATCAATATTTTAGAAAATATGGCCTAAAAGGTGAAAAATTAAAAAAATGGCATTTTTAAAAAAAGCAAAATTCTTTGGAAACTTTAATAACATATAACTCTTTCAAAAAAGGTTCAATTGCAATTTTATTTATAAAATTACATTTCTGTCATAAAAGGTGAAAAAATTATAAAAATTTGCATTTTTAAAAAAGCAAAATTATTTGGAAACTTTAATAACCCATAACTCTTTTAAAAAAGGTTCAATTGCAACTTTATTTGTAAAAGTACATTTCTGGCATCATAATTTATATAAATCACTTTACCGAAGTCAATTTGAATGAATATTTAAGAAAATATTGCCTAAAAGGTGAAAAAGTTATAAAAATTTACATTTTTAATGATGCTACATTCTTTGGAAATTTTAATAACCCATAACTCTTTCAAAATAGGTTTATTTGCAACTTTATTTACAAAAAAACATTTCTGCCATCTGCATATATATAAATCACTTTACCGAAGTCGATTTTAATCAATATTTTAGAAAATATGGCCAAAAATTTGAAAAAATTAAAATAACTGGAATTTAAAAAAAAACAAAATTCTTTGGAAACTTTAATAACCCATAACTCTTTCAAAGAAGGTTCAATTGCAACATTATTTGTAAAAGTACATTTCTGGCATCCGAATATATATAAATCACATTACCGAAGTCGATTTGAATCAATATTTTAGAAAATATGGTCAAAAAGGTGAAAAAATTAAAAATTTTGGCATTTTTAAAAAGCAAAATTCTTTGGAAACTTTAATAACCCATAACTCTTTCAAAAAAGGTTCACTTGCAACTTTATTTGTAAAAGTACATTTCTGGCATCTGAAATTATATAAATCACTTTACCGAAGTCGATTTGAATCAATATTTTAGAAAATATGGCTAAAAATGTGAAAAAATTAAAAATATTGGCATTTTTATAAAAGCTAAATTCTTTGGAAACTTTAAGAACCCATAACTCTTTCAAAAAATGTTCAATTGCAACTTTATTTGTAAAGTACATTTCTGGCATCTGAATATATATAAATCACTTTACCGAAGTCGATTTGAATCAATATTTTAGAAAATATGTCCAAAAAGGTGAAAAATTAAAAAGTAGGCATTTTTAAAAAATCAAAATTGTTTGAAAACTTTAATAACCCATAACTCTTTCAAAATAGGTTCAATTGCAACTTAATTTGGAAAGTAATTTTCTGGCATCTCACTTTACCGAAGTCGATTTAAATCAATATTTTAGAAAATATGGCCAAAAATATGAAAAAATTAAAAATATTGGCATTTTTAAAATAGCTAAATTCTTTGGAAACTTTAATAACCCATAACTCTTTCAAAATAGGTTCAATTGCAATTTTCTTTATAAAAGTACATTTCTGGCATCTGAATATATATAAATCACTTTACCGAAGTCGATTTGAATCAATATTTTAGAAAATATGTCCAAAAATGTGAAAAATTAAAAAAATTGTCATTTTTAAAAAAGCTAAATTCTTTGGAAACTTTAATAACCCATAACTCTTTCAAAAAAGGTTCAATTGCAACTTAATTTGGAAAGTAATTTTCTGGCATCTCAATATATATAAATCACTTTACCGAAGTCGATTTGAATCAATATTTTAGAAAATATGGCAAAAATGTGAAAAAATTATAAATATTGGCATTTTTAAAAAAGCTAAATTATTTAGAAACTTTAATAATCCATAACTCTTTCAAAAAATGTTCAATTGCAACTTAATTTAGATAGTAATTTTCTGGCATCTCAATATATATAAATCACTTTACCGAAGTCGATTTAAATCAATATTTTAGAAAATATGGCCAAAAATGTGAAAAAATTAAAAATATTGGCATTTTTAAATAAGCTAAATTCTTTGGAAACTTTAATAACCCATAACTCTTTCAAAAAGGTTCAATTGCAACTTTATTTATAAAAGTACATTTCTGGCATCTGAATATATATAAATCACTTTACCGAAGTGAAGGCCTAAAATGTGAAAGATTAAAAAAATGGCATTTTAAAAAAGCAAAATTCTTTGAAAACTTTAATAACATATAACTCTTTCAAAAAAGGTTCAACTGCAATTTTATTTATAAATGTAAATTTCTGGCATAAAAGGTGAAAAAATTATAAAAATTGGCATTTTTATAAAAGCAAAATTCTTTGGAAACTTTAATAACCCATAACTCTTTCAAAAAAGGTTTAATTGAAACTTTATTTGTAAAAGTACATTTCTAGCATCATACCGAAGTCGATTTGAATCAATATTTTAGAAAATATGGCCTAAAAGGTGTTAAAATTAAAAAAAATTTGCATTTTTAAAAAAGCAAAATTAATTGGAAACTTTAATAACCCATAACTCTTTCAAAATAGGTTTAATTGCAACTTTATTTATAAAAATACATTTCTGCCATCTGCATATATATAAATCACTTTACCGAAGTCGATTTGAATCAATATTTTAGAAAATATGGCCAAAAATGTGAAAAATTTAAAAAAAATTGGCATTTCTAAAAAAGCTAAAATCTTTGGAAACTTAATTAACCCATAACTCTTTCAAAAAAGTTCAATTGCAACTTTATTTGTAAAGTACATTTCTGGCATCTGAATATATATAAATCACTTTACCGAAGTCGATTTGAATGAATATTTTAGAAAATATGGCCTAAAAGGTGAAAAAATTATAAAATTGGCATTTTTAAAAAGCAAAATTCTTTGGAAACTTTAAAAACCCATAACTCTTTCAAAATAGGTTCAATTGCAACTTTATTTATAAAAGTACATTTCTGGCATCTGAATATATATAAATCACTTTACCGAAGTCGATTTGAATCAATATTTTAGAAAATATGGCCAAAAATGTGAAAAAATTAAAAATATTGGCATTTTTAAAAAAGATAAATTCTTTGGAAACTTTAATAACCCATAACTCTTTCAAAAAAGGTTCAATTGCAACTTTATTTATAAAAGTACATTTCTGGCATCTGAATATATATAAATCACTTTACCGAAGTCGATTTGAATCAATTTTTTAGAAATATGGGCTAAAAGGTGAAAAAATTATAAAAATTGGCATTTTTAAAAAAGCAAAATTCTTTGGAAACTTAAATAACCCATAACTCTTTGAAAATAGGTTCATTTGCAATTTTATTTATAAAATTACATAACTGGCATCTAAATATATATAAATCACTTTACCGTAGTCGATTTGAATCAATATTTTAGAAAATATGGCCTAAGAGGTGAAAAAATTATAAAAATTGGCATTTTTTAAAAAGCAAAATTCTTTGGAAACTTTAATAAACCATAACTCTTTCAAAATAGGTTCAATTGCAACTTAATTTGGAAAGTAATTTTCTTGCATCTCAATATATATAAATCACTTTACCGGAGTCGATTTGAATCAATATTTTAGAAAATATGGCCTAAAAGGTGAAAAATTAAAAAAAATGGCATTTTGAAAAAAGCAAAATTCTTTGGAAACTTTAATAACATATAACTCTTTCAAAAAAGGTTCAACTGCAACTTAGTTTGGAAAGTACATTTCTGGCATCTCAATATAAATAAATCACTCTACCGAAGTCAATATAAATCAATATTTTAGAAAATATGGCCTAAAAGGTGAAAAAATTATAAAAATTGGCATTTTTAAAAAAGCTAAATTCTTTGGAAACTTTAATAACCCATAACTCTTTCATAAAAGGTTCAACTGAAACTTTATTTGTAAAAGTACATTTCTGGCATCCCAATTTATATAAATCACTTTACCGAAGTCGATTTGAATCAATATTTTAGAAAATATGGCCTAAAAGGTGAAAAATTAAAAAAATGGCATTTTTAAAAAAGCAAAATTCTTTGGAAACTTTAATAACATATAACTCTTTCAAAAAAGGTTCAACTGCAATTTTATTTATAAAAGTAAATTTCTGGCATAAAAAGTGAAAAAATTATAAAAATTGGCATTTTTATAAAATCAAAATTCTTTGGAAACTTTAATAACCCATAACTCTTTCAAAAAAGGTTTAATTGAAACTTTATTTGTAAAAGTACATTTCTGGCATACCAATTTATATAAATCACTTTAACTAAGTCGATTTGAATCAATATTTTAGAAAATATGGCCTAAAAGGTGAAAAAATTATAAAAATTGGCATTTTTAAAAAAGCAAAATTCTTTGGAAACTTTAATAACCCATAACTCTTTCAAAATAGGTTTAATTGCAACTTTATTTATAAAAATACATTTCTGCCATCTGCATATATATAAATCACTTTACCGATGTCGATTTGAATAAATATTTTAGAAAATATGGCCAAAATGAAAAAATGAAAAAATTAAAAAAATTGGCATTTTTAAAAAGCTAAAATCTTTGGAAACTTTAATAACCCATAACTCTTTCAAAAAAGGTTCAATTGCAACTTTATTTGTAAAGTACATTTCTGGCATCTGAATATATATAAATCACTTTACCGAAGTCGATTTGAATCAATATTTTAGAAAATATGGCCTAAAAGGTAAAAAATTTATAAAAATTGCCATTTTTAAAAAAGCAAAATTCTTTGGAAACTTTAATAACCCATAACTCTTTTAAAATAGGTTCAATTGCAATTTTATTTATAAAATTACATAACTGCCATCTGAATATATACAAATCACTTCACCGAAGTCGATTTGAATCAATATTTTAGAAAATATGGCCTAAAAGGTGAAAAATTAAAAAAAATGGCATTTTTAAAAAAGCAAAATTCTTTGGAAACTTTAATAACATATAACTCTTTCAAAAAAGGTTCAACTGCAATTTTATTTATAAAAGTAAATTTCTGGCATAAAAGGTGAAAAAATTATAAAAATTGGCATTTTTATAAAATCAAAATTCTTTGGAAACTTTAATAACCCATAACTCTTTCAAAAAAGGTTTAATTGAAACTTTATTTGTAAAAGTACATTTCTGGCATACCAATTTATATAAATCACTTTAACTAAGTCGATTTGAATCAATATTTTAGAAAATATGGCCTAAAAGGTGAAAAAATTATAAAATTGGCATTTTTAAAAAAGCAAAATTCTTTGGAAACTTTAATAACCCATAACTCTTTCAAAATAGGTTTAATTGCAACTTTATTTATAAAAATACATTTCTGCCATCTGCATATATATAAATCACTTTACCGATGTCGATTTGAATAAATATTTTAGAAAATATGGCCAAAAATGTGAAAAAATTAAAAAAATTGGCATTTTTAAAAAAGCTAAAATCTTTGGAAACTTTAATAACCCATAACTCTTTCAAAAAGGTTCAATTGCAACTTTATTTGTAAAGTACATTTCTGGCATCTGAATATATATAAATCACTTTACCGAAGTCGATTTGAATCAATATTTTAGAAAATATGGCCTAAAAGGTAAAAAATTTATAAAATTGCCATTTTTAAAAAAGCAAAATTCTTTGGAAACTTTAATAACCCATAACTCTTTTAAAATAGGTTCAATTGCAATTTTATTTATAAAATTACATAACTGCCATCTGAATATATACAAATCACTTCACCGAAGTCGATTTGAATCAATATTTTAGAAAATATGGCCTAAAAGGTGAAAAATTAACAAAAATTTTCATTTTTAAAAAGCAAAATTAATTGGAAACTTTAATAACCCATAACTCTTTTAAAAAAGATTAAACTGCAACTATATTTGTGAAAGTAAATTTCTGGCATCATAATTTATATAAATCACTTTACCGAAGTCGATTTGAATCAATATTTTAGAAAATATGGCCTAAAAGGTGTTAAAATTGTAAAAATTGTCATTTTTAAAAAAGCTACATTCTTTGGAAACTTTAATAACCCATAACTCTTTCAAAATAGGTTTAATTGCAACTTTATTTATAAAAATACATTTCTGCCATCTGCATATATATAAATCACTTTACCGAAGTCGATTTGAATCAATATTTTAGAAAATATGGCCAAAAATGTGAAAATTTAAAAAAAATTGGCATTTTTAAAAAGCTAAAATCTTTGGAAACTTAATTAACCCATAACTCTTTCAAAAAAAGGTTCAATTGCAACTTTATTTGTAAAGTACATTTCTGGCGTCTCAATATATATAAATCACTTTACCGAAGTCGATTTGCCTCAATATATTAGAAAATATGGCCTAAAAGGTGAAAAAATTATTAAAATTGGCATTTTAAAAAAAGCAAAACTCTTTGGAAATGTTAGTATTCCATAACTCTTTCAAAATAGGTTCAATTGCAACTTAATTTGGAAAGTAAATTTCTTGCATCTCAATATATATAAATCACTTTACCGGAGTCGATTTGAATCAATATTTTAGAAAATATGGCCTAAAAGGTGAAAAATTAAAAAAAATGGCATTTTGAAAAAGAAAAATTCTTTGGAAACTTTAATAACATATAACTCTTTCAAAAAAGGTTCAATTGCAATTTTATTTATAAAAGTACATTTCTGGCATAAAAGGTGAAGAAATTATAAAAATTCGCATTTTTATAAAAGCAAAATTCTTTGGAAACTTTAATAACCCATAACTCTTTCAAAAAAGGTTTAATTGAAACTTTATTTGTAAAAGTACATTTCTGGCATCTGAATATATATAAATCACTTTACAGAAGTCGATTTGAATCAATATTTTAGAAAATATGGCCTTAAAGGTGAAAAAATTAAAAAAAATGGCATTTTTAAAAAAGCAAAATTCTTTGGAAACTTTAATAACCAATAACTCTTTCAAAAAGGTTCAACTGCAATTTTATTTATAAATGTAAATTTCTGGCATAAAAGGTGAAAAAATTATAAAAATTTGCATTTTTAAAAAAGCAAAATTATTTGGAAACTTTAATAACCCATAACTCTTTTAAAAAGGTTCAATTGCAACTTTATTTGTAAAAGTACATTTCTGGCATCATAATTTATATAAATCACTTTACCGAAGTCAATTTGAATGAATATTTTAGAAAATATTGCCTAAAAGGTGAAAAAATTATAAAAATTTACATTTTTAAAGATGCTACATTCTTTGGAAATTTTAATAACCCATAACTCTTTCAAAATAGGTTTATTTGCAATTTTATTTACAAAAAAACATTTCTGCCATCTGCATATATATAAATCAATTTACCGAAGTCGATTTTAATCAATATTTTAGAAAATATGGCCAAAAATTTGAAAAAATTAAAATAACTGGAATTTAAAAAAAAACAAAATTCTTTGGAAACTTTAATAACCCATAACTCTTTCAAAGAAGGTTCAATTGCAACATTATTTGTAAAAGTACATTTCTGGCATCCGAATATATATAAATCACATTACCGAAGTCGATTTGAATCAATATTTTAGAAAATATGGCCAAAAGGTGAAAAAATTAAAAATTTTGGCATTTTTAAAAAGCAAAATTCTTTGGAAACTTTAATAACCCATAACTCTTTCAAAAAGGTTCAACTGCAACTTAATTTGGAAAGTAAATTTCTGGCATCTCAATATATATAAATCACTTTACCGAAGTCGATTTGAATCAATATTTTAGAAAATATGGCCTAAAAGGTGAAAAATTATTAAAAATTGGCATTTTTAAAAAGAAAAATTCTTTGGAAACTTTAATAACCCATAACTCTTTCAAAAAAGGTTCAACTGCAACTTTATTTGGAAAGTAAATTTCTGGCATCTCATTATATATAAATCACTCTACCGAAGTCAATTTGAATCAATATTTTAGAAAATATGGCCTAAAAGGTGAAAAAATTATAAAAATTGGCATTTTTAAAAAAGCAAATTTCTTTGGAAACTTTAATAACCCATAACTCTTTCAAAAAAGGTTCACTTGCAACTTTATTTGTAAAAGTACATTTCTGGCATCTGAAATTATATAAATCACTTTACCGAAGTCGATTTGAATCAATATTTTAGAAAATATGGCTAAAAATGTGAAAAAATTAAAATTATTGGCATTTTTAAAAAAGCTAAATTCTTTGGAAACTTTAAGAACCCATAACTCTTTCAAAAATGTTCAATTGCAACTTTATTTGTAAAGTACATTTCTGGCATCTGAATATATATAAATCACTTTACCGAAGTCGATTTGAATCAATATTTTAGAAAATATGTCCAAAAAGGTGAAAAAATTAAAAAAGTAGGCATTTTTAAAAAATCAAAATTGTTTGAAAACTTTAATAACCCATAACTCTTTCAAAATAGGTTCAATTGCAACTTAATTTGGAAAGTAATTTTCTGGCATCTCACTTTACCGAAGTCGATTTAAATCAATATTTTAGAAAATATGGCCAAAAATATGAAAAAATTAAAAATATTGGCATTTTTAAAATAGCTAAATTCTTTGGAAACTTTAATAACCCATAACTCTTTCAAAATAGGTTCAATTGCAATTTTCTTTATAAAAGTACATTTCTGGCATCTGAATATATATAAATCACTTTACCGAAGTCGATTTGAATCAATATTTTAGAAAATATGGCCAAAAATGTGAAAATTTAAAAAAAAATTGGCATTTTTAAAAAGCTAAAATCTTTGGAAACTTAATTAACCCATAACTCTTTCAAAAAAAGTTCAATTGCAACTTTATTTGTAAAGTACATTTCTGGCGTCTCAATATATATAAATCACTTTACCGAAGTCGATTTGAATCAATATTTTAGAAAATATGGCCTAAAAGGTGAAAAAATTATAAAAATTGGCATTTTAAAAAAAGCAAAACTCTTTGGAAATTTTAATAATCCATAACTCTTTCAAAATAGGTTCAATTGCAACTTAATTTGGAAAGTAAATTTCTTGCATCTCAATATATATAAATCACTTTACCGGAGTCGATTTGAATCAATATTTTAGAAAATATGGCCTAAAAGGTGAAAAATTAAAAAAAATGGCATTTTGAAAAAAGGAAAATTCTTTGGAAACTTTAATAACATATAACTCTTTCAAAAAAGGTTCAATTGCAATTTTATTTATAAAATTACATTTCTGTCATAAAAGGTGAAGAAATTATAAAAATTCGCATTTTTATAAAAGCAAAATTCTTTGGAAACTTTAATAACCCATAACTCTTTCAAAAAAGGTTTAATTGAAACTTTATTTGTAAAAGTACATTTCTGGCATCTGAATATATATAAATCACTTTACCGAAGTCGATTTGAATCAATATTTTAGAAAATATGGCCTAAAAGGTGAAAAATTAAAAAAAATGGCATTTTTAAAAAAGCAAAATTCTTTGGAAACTTTAATAACCAATAACTCTTTCAAAAAAGGTTCAACTGCAATTTTATTTATAAATGTAAATTTCTGGCATAAAAGGTGAAAAATTATAAAAATTTGCATTTTTAAAAAAGCAAAATTATTTGGAAACTTTAATAACCCATAACTCTTTTAAAAAAGGTTCAATTGCAACTTTATTTGTAAAAGTACATTTCTGGCATCATAATTTATATAAATCACTTTACCGAAGTCAATTTGAATGAATATTTAAGAAAATATTGCCTAAAAGGTGAAAAAATTATAAAAATTTACATTTTTAACGATGCTACATTCTTTGGAAATTTTAATAACCCATAACTCTTTCAAAATAGGTTTATTTGCAACTTTATTTACAAAAAACATTTCTGCCATCTGCATATATATAAATCACTTTACCGAAGTCGATTTTAATCAATATTTTAGAAAATATGGCCAAAAATTTGAAAAAATTAAAATAACTGGAATTTAAAAAAAAACAAAATTCTTTGGAAACTTTAATAACCCATAACTCTTTCAAAGAAGGTTCAATTGCAACATTATTTGTAAAAGTACATTTCTGGCATCCGAATATATATAAATCACATTACCGAAGTCGATTTGAATCAATATTTTAGAAAATATGGCCAAAAGGTGAAAAAATTAAAAATTTTGGCATTTTTAAAAAGCAAAATTCTTTGGAAACTTTAATAACCCATAACTCTTTCAAAAAAGGTTCAACTGCAACTTAATTTGGAAAGTAAATTTCTGGCATCTCAATATATATAAATCACTTTACCGAAGTCGATTTGAATCAATATTTTAGAAAATATGGCCTAAAAGGTGAAAAATGATTAAAAATTGGCATTTTTAAAAAAGAAAAATTCTTTGGAAACTTTAATAACCCATAACTCTTTCAAAAAAGGTTCAACTGCAACTTTATTTGGAAAGTAAATTTCTGGCATCTCATTATATATAAATCACTCTACCGAAGTCAATTTGAATCAATATTTTAGAAAATATGGCCTAAAAGGTGAAAAAATTATAAAAATTGGCATTTTTAAAAAAGCAAATTTCTTTGGAAACTTTAATAACCCATAACTCTTTCAAAAAAGGTTCACTTGCAACTTTATTTGTAAAAGTACATTTCTGGCATCTGAAATTATATAAATCACTTTACCGAAGTCGATTTGAATCAATATTTTAGAAAATATGGCTAAAAATGTGAAAAAATTAAAAATATTGGCATTTTTATAAAAGCTAAATTCTTTGGAAACTTTAAGAACCCATAACTCTTTCAAAAATGTTCAATTGCAACTTTATTTGTAAAGTACATTTCTGGCATCTGAATATATATAAATCACTTTACCGAAGTCGATTTGAATCAATATTTTAGAAAATATGTCCAAAAAAGGTGAAAAAATTAAAAAAGTAGGCATTTTTAAAAATCAAAATTGTTTGAAAACTTTAATAACCCATAACTCTTTCAAAATAGGTTCAATTGCAACTTAATTTGGAAAGTAATTTTCTGGCATCTCACTTTACCGAAGTCGATTTAAATCAATATTTTAGAAAATATGGCCAAAAATATGAAAAAATTAAAAATATTGGCATTTTTAAAATAGCTAAATTCTTTGGAAACTTTAATAACCCATAACTCTTTCAAAATAGGTTCAATTGCAATTTTCTTTATAAAAGTACATTTCTGGCATCTGAATATATATAAATCACTTTACCGAAGTCGATTTGAATCAATATTTTAGAAAATATGTCCAAAAATGTGAAAAATTAAAAAAATTGTCATTTTTAAAAAAGCTAAATTCTTTGGAAACTTTAATAACCCATAACTCTTTCAAAAAAGGTTCAATTGCAACTTAATTTGGAAAGTAATTTTCTGGCATCTCAATATATATAAATCACTTTACCGAAGTCGATTTGAATCAATATTTTAGAAAATATGGCAAAAAATGTGAAAAAATTATAAATATTGGCATTTTTAAAAAAGCTAAATTATTTAGAAACTTTAATAATCCATAACTCTTTCAAAAATGTTCAATTGCAACTTAATTTAGAAAGTAATTTTCTGGCATCTCAATATATATAAATCACTTTACCGAAGTCGATTTAAATCAATATTTTAGAAAATATGGCCAAAATGTGAAAAAATTAAAAATATTGGCATTTTTAAATAAGCTAAATTCTTTGGAAACTTTAATAACCCATAACTCTTTCAAAAAAGGTTCAATTGCAACTTTATTTATAAAAGTACATTTCTGGCATCTGAATATATATAAATCACTTTACCGAAGTGAAGGCCTAAAATGTGAAAGATTAAAAAAAATGGCATTTTTAAAAAAGCAAAATTCTTTGAAAACTTTAATAACATATAACTCTTTCAAAAAGGTTCAACTGCAATTTTATTTATAAATGTAAATTTCTGGCATAAAAGGTGAAAAAATTATAAAAATTGGCATTTTTATAAAAGCAAAATTCTTTGGAAACTTTAATAACCCATAACTCTTTCAAAAAGGTTTAATTGAAACTTTATTTGTAAAAGTACATTTCTAGCATCATACCGAAGTCGATTTGAATCAATATTTTAGAAAATATGGCCTAAAAGGTGTTAAAATTAAAAAAAATTTGCATTTTTAAAAAATCAAAATTAATTGGAAACTTTAATAACCCATAACTCTTTCAAAATAGGTTTAATTGCAACTTTATTTATAAAAATACATTTCTGCCATCTGCATATATATAAATCACTTTACCGAAGTCGATTTGAATCAATATTTTAGAAAATATTGCCAAAAATGTGAAAATTTAAAAAAATTGGCATTTCTAAAAAGCTAAAATCTTTGGAAACTTAATTAACCCATAACTCTTTCAAAAAGTTCAATTGCAACTTTATTTGTAAAGTACATTTCTGGCATCTGAATATATATAAATCACTTTACCGAAGTCGATTTGAATGAATATTTTAGAAAATATGGCCTAAAAGGTGAAAAAATTATAAAAATTGGCATTTTTAAAAAAGCAAAATTCTTTGGAAACTTTAAAAACCCATAACTCTTTCAAAATAGGTTCAAGTGCAACTTAATTTGGAAAGTAATTTTCTGGCATCTCAATATATATAAATCACTTTACCGAAGTCGATTTGAATCAATATTTTAGAAAATATGGCCAAAAGTGTGAAAAAATTAAAAATATTGGCATTTTTAAAAAAGCTATATTCTTTGGAAACTTTAATAACCCATAACTCTTTCAAAAAAGGTTCAATTGCAACTTTATTTATAAAAGTACATTTCTGGCATCTGAATATATATAAATCACTTTACCGAAGTCGATTTGAATCAATATTTTAGAAAATATGGCCAAAAATGTGAAAAAATTAAAAATATTGGCATTTTTAAAAAAGATAAATTCTTTGGAAACTTTAATAACCCATAACTCTTTCAAAAAAGGTTCAATTGCAACTTTATTTATAAAAGTACATTTCTGGCATCTGAATATATATAAATCACTTTACCGAAGTCGATTTGAATCAATTTTTTAGAAATATGGGCTAAAAGGTGAAAAAATTATAAAAATTGGCATTTTTAAAAAAGCAAAATTCTTTGGAAACTTAAATAACCCATAACTCTTTGAAAATAGGTTCATTTGCAATTTTATTTATAAAATTACATAACTGGCATCTAAATATATATAAATCACTTTACCGTAGTCGATTTGAATCAATATTTTAGAAAATATGGCCTAAGAGGTGAAAAAATTATAAAAATTGGCATTTTTTAAAAAGCAAAATTCTTTGGAAACTTTAATAAACCATAACTCTTTCAAAATAGGTTCAATTGCAACTTAATTTGGAAAGTAATTTTCTGGCATCTCAATATATCTCAAATTCTTTGGAAACTTTAATAACCCATAACTCTTTCAAAAAAGGTTCAATTGCAACTTTATTTGTAAAAGTACATTTCTGGCATCTGAATATATATAAATCACTCTACCGAAGTCGATTTGTATCAATATTTTAGAAAATATGGCCAAAAAAGTGAAAAAATTATAAAAATTGGCATTTTTAAAAAAGCAAAATTCTTTGGAAACTTTAAAAACCCATAACTCTTTCAAAATAGGTTCAAGTGCAACTTAATTTGGAAAGTAATTTTCTGGCATCTCAATATATATAAATCACTTTACCGAAGTCAATTTGAATCAATATTTTAGAAAATATGGCCTAAAAGGTGAAAAAATTATAAAAATTGGCATTTTTAAAAAAGCAAATTTCTTTGGAAACTTTAATAACCCATAACTCTTTCAAAAAAGGTTCACTTGCAACTTTATTTGTAAAAGTACATTTCTGGCATCTGAAATTATATAAATCACTTTACCGAAGTCGATTTGAATCAATATTTTAGAAAATATGGCTAAAAATGTGAAAAAATTAAAAATATTGGCATTTTTATAAAAGCTAAATTCTTTGGAAACTTTAAGAACCCATAACTCTTTCAAAAAATGTTCAATTGCAACTTTATTTGTAAAGTACATTTCTGGCATCTGAATATATATAAATCACTTTACCGAAGTCGATTTGAATCAATATTTTAGAAAATATGTCCAAAAAGGTGAAAAATTAAAAAAGTAGGCATTTTTAAAAATCAAAATTGTTTGAAAACTTTAATAACCCATAACTCTTTCAAAATAGGTTCAATTGCAACTTAATTTGGAAAGTAATTTTCTGGCATCTCACTTTACCGAAGTCGATTTAAATCAATATTTTAGAAAATATGGCCAAAAATATGAAAAATTAAAAAATATTGGCATTTTTAAAATAGCTAAATTCTTTTGAAACTTTAATAACCCATAACTCTTTCAAAATAGGTTCAATTGCAATTTTCTTTATAAAAGTACATTTCTGGCATCTGAATATATATAAATCACTTTACCGAAGTCGATTTGAATCAATATTTTAGAAAATATGTCCAAAAATGTGAAAAAATTAAAAAAATTGTCATTTTTAAAAAGCTAAATTCTTTGGAAACTTTAATAACCCATAACTCTTTCAAAAGGTTCAATTGCAACAATTTGGAAAGTATTTTTCTGGCATCTCAATATATATAAATCACTTTACCGAAGTCGATTTGAATCAATATTTTAGAAAATATGGCAAAAAATGTGAAAAATTATAAATATTGGCATTTTTAAAAAGCTAAATTATTTAGAAACTTTAATAATCCATAACTCTTTCAAAAAATGTTCAATTGCAACTTAATTTAGAAAGTAATTTTCTGGCATCTCAATATATATAAATCACTTTACCGAAGTCGATTTAAATCAATATTTTAGAAAATATGGCCAAAAATGTGAAAAAATTAAAAATATTGGCATTTTTAAATAAGCTAAATTCTTTTGGAAACTTTAATAACCCATAACTCTTTCAAAAAGGTTCAATTGCAACTTTATTTATAAAAGTACATTTCTGGCATCTGAATATATATAAATCACTTTACCGAAGTGAAGGCCTAAAATGTGAAAGATTAAAAAAATGGCATTTTTAAAAAAGCAAAATTCTTTGAAAACTTTAATAACATATAACTCTTTCAAAAAAGGTTCAACTGCAATTTTATTTATAAATGTAAATTTCTGGCATAAAAGGTGAAAAAATTATAAAAATTGGCATTTTTATAAAAGCAAAATTCTTTGGAAACTTTAATAACCCATAACTCTTTCAAAAAGGTTTAATTGAAACTTTATTTGTAAAAGTACATTTCTAGCATCATACCGAAGTCGATTTGAATCAATATTTTAGAAAATATGGCCTAAAAGGTGTTAAAATTAAAAAAAATTTGCATTTTTAAAAAATCAAAATTAATTGGAAACTTTAATAACCCATAACTCTTTCAAAATAGGTTTAATTGCAACTTTATTTATAAAAATACATTTCTGCCATCTGCATATATATAAATCACTTTACCGAAGTCGATTTGAATCAATATTTTAGAAAATATTGCCAAAAATGTGAAAAATTTAAAAAAAATTGGCATTTCTAAAAAAGCTAAAATCTTTGGAAACTTAATTAACCCATAACTCTTTCAAAAAAGTTCAATTGCAACTTTATTTGTAAAGTACATTTCTGGCATCTGAATATATATAAATCACTTTACCGAAGTCGATTTGAATGAATATTTTAGAAAATATGGCCTAAAAGGTGAAAAATTATAAAAATTGGCATTTTTAAAAAGCAAAATTCTTTGGAAACTTTAAAAACCCATAACTCTTTCAAAATAGGTTCAAGTGCAACTTAATTTGGAAAGTAATTTTCTGGCATCTCAATATATATAAATCACTTTACCGAAGTCGATTTGAATCAATATTTTAGAAAATATGGCCAAAAGTGTGAAAAAATTAAAAATATTGGCATTTTTAAAAAAGCTATATTCTTTGGAAACTTTAATAACCCATAACTCTTTCAAAAGGTTCAATTGCAACTTTATTTATAAAAGTACATTTCTGGCATCTGAATATATATAAATCACTTTACCGAAGTCGATTTGAATCAATATTTTAGAAAATATGGCCAAAAATGTGAAAAAATTAAAAATATTGGCATTTTTAAAAAGATAAATTCTTTGAAACTTTAATAACCCATAACTCCTTCAAAAAGGTTCAATTGCAACTTTATTTATAAAAGTACATTTCTGGCATCTGAATATATATAAATCACTTTACCGAAGTCGATTTGAATCAATTTTTTAGAAATATGGGCTAAAAGGTGAAAAAATTATAAAAATTGGCATTTTTAAAAAAGCAAAATTCTTTGAAACTTAAATAACCCATAACTTTTTGAAAATAGGTTCATTTGCAATTTTATTTATAAAATTACATAACTGGCATCTAAATATATATAAATCACTTTACCGTAGTCGATTTGAATCAATATTTTAGAAAATATGGCCTAAGAGGTGAAAAATTATAAAAATTGGCATTTTTAAAAAGCAAAATTCTTTTGGAAACTTTAATAAACCATAACTCTTTCAAAATAGGTTCAATTGCAACTTAATTTGGAAAGTAATTTTCTGGCATCTCAATATATCTCAAATTCTTTGGAAACTTTAATAACCCATAACTCTTTCAAAAAAGGTTCAATTGCAACTTTATTTGTAAAAGTACATTTCTGGCATCTGAATATATATAAATCACTCTACCGAAGTCGATTTGAATCAATATTTTAGAAAATATGGCCAAAAAGTGAAAAAAAATTAAAATATTGGCATTTTTAAAAAGCTAAATTCTTTGGAAACTTTAATAACCCCTAACTCTGTCAAAAAAGGTTATATTGTAACTTTATTTATAAAAGTACATTTCTGGCATCTGAAAATATATAAATCACTTTACCGAAGTCGATTTGAATCAATATTTTAGAAAATATGGCCAAAAATGTAAAAAAATTAAAAAAAATTGGTATTTTTAAAAAAGCTAAATTCTTTGGAAACTTTAATAACCCATAACTCTTTCAAAATAGATTCAATTGCAACTTAATTTAAAAAGTAATTTTCTGGCATCTGAATATATATAAATCACTTTACCGAAGTCGATTTGAATAAATATTTTAGAAAATATGGCCAAAAATGTGAAAATTTAAAAAAAAATTGGCATTTTTAAAAAGCTAAAATCTTTGGAAACTTAATTAACCCATAACTCTTTCAAAAAAAGGTTCAATTGCAACTTTATTTGTAAAGTACATTTCTGGCGTCTCAATATATATAAATCACTTTACCGAAGTCGATTTGCCTCAATATATTAGAAAATATGGCCTAAAAGGTGAAAAAATTATAAAAATTGGCATTTTAAAAAAAGCAAAACTCTTTGGAAATGTTAGTATTCCATAACTCTTTCAAAATAGGTTCAATTGCAACTTAATTTGGAAAGTAAATTTCTTGCATCTCAATATATATAAATCACTTTACCGGAGTCGATTTGAATCAATATTTTAGAAAATATGGCCTAAAAGGTGAAAAAATTAAAAAAAATGGCATTTTGAAAAAGAAAAATTCTTTGGAAACTTTAATAACATATAACTCTTTCAAAAAAGGTTCAATTGCAATTTTATTTATAAAAGTACATTTCTGGCATAAAAGGTGAAGAAATTATAAAAATTCGCATTTTTATAAAAGCAAAATTCTTTGAAACTTTAATAACCCATAACTCTTTCAAAAAAGGTTTAATTGAAACTTTATTTGTAAAAGTACATTTCTGGCATCTGAATATATATAAATCACTTTACAGAAGTCGATTTGAATCAATATTTTAGAAAATATGGCCTAAAAGGTGAAAAATTAAAAAAAATGGCATTTTTAAAAAAGCAAAATTCTTTGAAACTTTAATAACCAATAACTCTTTCAAAAAGGTTCAACTGCAATTTTATTTATAAATGTAAATTTCTGGCATAAAAGGTGAAAAATTATAAAAATTTGCATTTTTAAAAAGCAAAATTATTTGGAAACTTTAATAACCCATAACTCTTTTAAAAAGGTTCAATTGCAACTTTATTTGTAAAAGTACATTTCTGGCATCATAATTTATATAAATCACTTTACCGAAGTCAATTTGAATGAATATTTTAGAAAATATTGCCTAAAAGGTGAAAAAATTATAAAAATTTACATTTTTAAAGATGCTACATTCTTTGGAAATTTTAATAACCCATAACTCTTTCAAAATAGGTTTATTTGCAATTTTATTTACAAAAAACATTTCTGCCATCTGCATATATATAAATCAATTTACCGAAGTCGATTTTAATCAATATTTTAGAAAATATGGCCAAAAATTTGAAAAAATTAAAATAACTGGAATTTAAAATAAAACAAATTCTTTGGAAACTTTAATAACCCATAACTCTTTCAAAGAAGGTTCAATTGCAACATTATTTGTAAAAGTACATTTCTGGCATCCGAATATATATAAATCACATTACCGAAGTCGATTTGAATCAATATTTTAGAAAATATGGCCAAAAAGGTGAAAAATTAAAAATTTTGGCATTTTTAAAAAGCAAAATTCTTTGGAAACTTTAATAACCCATAACTCTTTCAAAAAAGGTTCAACTGCAACTTAATTTGGAAAGTAAATTTCTGGCATCTCAATATATATAAATCACTTTACCGAAGTCGATTTGAATCAATATTTTAGAAAATATGGCCTAAAAGGTGAAAAATTATTAAAAATTGGCATTTTTAAAAAGAAAAATTCTTGGAAACTTTAATAACCCATAACTCTTTCAAAAAAGGTTCAACTGCAACTTTATTTGGAAAGTAAATTTCTGGCATCTCATTATATATAAATCACTCTACCGAAGTCAATTTGAATCAATATTTTAGAAAATATGGCCTAAAAGGTGAAAAAATTATAAAAATTGGCATTTTTAAAAAAGCAAATTTCTTTGAAACTTTAATAACCCATAACTCTTTCAAAAAGTTTCACTTGCAACTTTATTTGTAAAAGTACATTTCTGGCATCTGAAATTATATAAATCACTTTACCGAAGTCGATTTGAATCAATATTTTAGAAAATATGGCTAAAAATGTGAAAAAATTAAAATTATTGGCATTTTTAAAAAAGCTAAATTCTTTGGAAACTTTAAGAACCCATAACTCTTTCAAAAAATGTTCAATTGCAACTTTATTTGTAAAGTACATTTCTGGCATCTGAATATATATAAATCACTTTACCGAAGTCGATTTGAATCAATATTTTAGAAAATATGTCCAAAAAGGTGAAAAAATTAAAAAAGTAGGCATTTTTAAAAAATCAAAATTGTTTGAAAACTTTAATAACCCATAACTCTTTCAAAATAGGTTCAATTGCAACTTAATTTGGAAAGTAATTTTCTGGCATCTCACTTTACCGAAGTCGATTTAAATCAATATTTTAGAAAATATGGCCAAAAATATGAAAAAATTAAAAATATTGGCATTTTTAAAATAGCTAAATTCTTTGGAAACTTTAATAACCCATAACTCTTTCAAAATAGGTTCAATTGCAATTTTATTTATAAATGTACATTTCTGGCATAAAAGGTGAAGAAATTATAAAAATTCGCATTTTTATAAAAGCAAAATTCTTTGGAAACTTTAATAACCCATAACTCTTTCAAAAAAGGTTTAATTGAAACTTTATTTGTAAAAGTACATTTCTGGCATCTGAATATATATAAATCACTTTACAGAAGTCGATTTGAATCAATATTTTAGAAAATATGGCCTAAAAGGTGAAAAAAAATAAAAAAATGGCATTTTTAAAAAAGCAAAATTCTTTGGAAACTTTAATAACCAATAACTCTTTCAAAAAGGTTCAACTGCAATTTTATTTATAAATGTAAATTTCTGGCATAAAAGGTGAAAAAATTATAAAAATTTGCATTTTTAAAAAAGCAAAATTATTTGGAAACTTTAATAACCCATAACTCTTTTAAAAAGGTTCAATTGCAACTTTATTTGTAAAAGTACATTTCTGGCATCATAATTTATATAAATCACTTTACCGAAGTCAATTTGAATGAATATTTTAGAAAATATTGCCTAAAAGGTGAAAAAAATTATAAAAATTTACATTTTTAAAGATGCTACATTCTTTGGAAATTTTAATAACCCATAACTCTTTCAAAATAGGTTTATTTGCAATTTTATTTACAAAAAACATTTCTGCCATCTGCATATATATAAATCAATTTACCGAAGTCGATTTTAATCAATATTTTAGAAAATATGGCCAAAAATTTGAAAAATTAAAATAACTGGAATTTAAAAAAAACAAAATTCTTTGGAAACTTTAATAACCCATAACTCTTTCAAAGAAGGTTCAATTGCAACATTATTTGTAAAAGTACATTTCTGGCATCCGAATATATATAAATCACATTACCGAAGTCGATTTGAATCAATATTTTAGAAAATATGGCCAAAAAGGTGTAAAAATTAAAAATTTTAACATTTTTAAAAAGCAAAATTCTTTGGAAACTTTAATAACCCATAACTCTTTCAAAAAAGGTTCAACTGCAACTTAATTTGGAAAGTAAATTTCTGGCATCTCAATATATATAAATCACTTTACCGAAGTCGATTTGAATCAATATTTTAGAAAATATGGCCTAAAAGGTGAAAAAATTATTAAAAATTGGCATTTTTAAAAAAGAAAATTCTTTGGAAACTTTAATAACCCATAACTCTTTCAAAAGGTTCAACTGCAACTTTATTTGGAAAGTAAATTTCTGGCATCTCATTATATATAAATCACTCTACCGAAGTCAATTTGAATCAATATTTTAGAAAATATGGCCTAAAAGGTGAAAAAAATTATAAAAATTGGCATTTTTAAAAAAGCAAATTTCTTTGGAAACTTTAATAACCCATAACTCTTTCAAAAAGGTTCACTTGCAACTTTATTTGTAAAAGTACATTTCTGGCATCTGAAATTATATAAATCACTTTACCGAAGTCGATTTGAATCAATATTTTAGAAAATATGGCTAAAAATGTGAAAAAATTAAAATTATTGGCATTTTTAAAAAAGCTAAATTCTTTGGAAACTTTAAGAACCCATAACTCTTTCAAAAAATGTTCAATTGCAACTTTATTTGTAAAGTACATTTCTGGCATCTGAATATATATAAATCACTTTACCGAAGTCGATTTGAATCAATATTTTAGAAAATATGTCCAAAAAGGTGAAAAAATTAAAAAAGTAGGCATTTTTAAAAAATCAAAATTGTTTGAAAACTTTAATAACCCATAACTCTTTCAAAATAGGTTCAATTGCAACTTAATTTGGAAAGTAATTTTCTGGCATCTCACTTTACCGAAGTCGATTTAAATCAATATTTTAGAAAATATGGCCAAAAATATGAAAAAATTAAAAATATTGGCATTTTTAAAATAGCTAAATTCTTTGGAAACTTTAATAACCCATAACTCTTTCAAAATAGGTTCAATTGCAATTTTCTTTATAAAAGTACATTTCTGGCATCTGAATATATATAAATCACTTTACCGAAGTCGATTTGAATCAATATTTTAGAAAATATGGCCAAAAATGTGAAAATTTAAAAAAAAATTGGCATTTTTAAAAAGCTAAAATCTTTGGAAACTTAATTAACCCATAACTCTTTCAAAAAGTTCAATTGCAACTTTATTTGTAAAGTACATTTCTGGCGTCTCAATATATATAAATCACTTTACCGAAGTCGATTTGAATCAATATTTTAGAAAATATGGCCTAAAAGGTGAAAAAATTATAAAAATTGGCATTTAAAAAAAGCAAAACTCTTTGGAAATTTTAATAATCCATAACTCTTTCAAAATAGGTTCAATTGCAACTTAATTTGGAAAGTAAATTTCTTGCATCTCAATATATATAAATCACTTTACCGGAGTCGATTTGAATCAATATTTTAGAAAATATGGCCTAAAAGGTGAAAAATTAAAAAAATGGCATTTTGAAAAAGGAAAATTCTTTGGAAACTTTAATAACATATAACTCTTTCAAAAAGGTTCAATTGCAATTTTATTTATAAAATTACATTTCTGTCATAAAAGGTGAAGAAATTATAAAAATTCGCATTTTTATAAAAGCAAAATTCTTTGGAAACTTTAATAACCCATAACTCTTTCAAAAAAGGTTTAATTGAAACTTTATTTGTAAAAGTACATTTCTGGCATCTGAATATATATAAATCACTTTACCGAAGTCGATTTGAATCAATATTTTAGAAAATATGGCCTAAAAGGTGAAAAATTAAAAAAAATGGCATTTTTAAAAAAGCAAAATTCTTTGGAAACTTTAATAACCAATAACTCTTTCAAAAAAGGTTCAACTGCAATTTTATTTATAAATGTAAATTTCTGGCATAAAAGGTGAAAAAATTATAAAAATTTGCATTTTTAAAAAAGCAAAAATTATTTGGAAACTTTAATAACCCATAACTCTTTTAAAAAGGTTCAATTGCAACTTTATTTGTAAAAGTACATTTCTGGCATCATAATTTATATAAATCACTTTACCGAAGTCAATTTGAATGAATATTTAAGAAAATATTGCCTAAAAGGTGAAAAAATTATAAAAATTTACATTTTTAACGATGCTACATTCTTTGGAAATTTTAATAACCCATAACTCTTTCAAAATAGGTTTATTTGCAACTTTATTTACAAAAAAACATTTCTGCCATCTGCATATATATAAATCACTTTACCGAAGTCGATTTTAATCAATATTTTAGAAAATATGGCCAAAAATTTGAAAAATTAAAATAACTGGAATTTAAAAAAAAAACAAAATTCTTTGGAAACTTTAATAACCCATAACTCTTTCAAAGAAGGTTCAATTGCAACATTATTTGTAAAAGTACATTTCTGGCATCCGAATATATATAAATCACATTACCGAAGTCGATTTGAATCAATATTTTAGAAAATATGGCCAAAAAGGTGAAAAAATTAAAAATTTTGGCATTTTTAAAAAGCAAAATTCTTTGGAAACTTTAATAACCCATAACTCTTTCAAAAAAGGTTCAACTGCAACTTAATTTGGAAAGTAAATTTCTGGCATCTCAATATATATAAATCACTTTACCGAAGTCGATTTGAATCAATATTTTAGAAAATATGTCCAAAAAGGTGAAAAAATTAAAAAAGTAGGCATTTTTAAAAAATCAAAATTGTTTGAAAACTTTAATAACCCATAACTCTTTCAAAATAGGTTCAATTGCAACTTAATTTGGAAAGTAATTTTCTGGCATCTCACTTTACCGAAGTCGATTTAAATCAATATTTTAGAAAATATGGCCAAAAATATGAAAAAATTAAAAATATTGGCATTTTTAAAATAGCTAAATTCTTTGGAAACTTTAATAACCCATAACTCTTTCAAAATAGGTTCAATTGCAATTTTCTTTATAAAAGTACATTTCTGGCATCTGAATATATATAAATCACTTTACCGAAGTCGATTTGAATCAATATTTTAGAAAATATGTCCAAAAATGTGAAAAAATTAAAAAAAATTGTTATTTTTAAAAAAGCTAAATTCTTTGGAAACTTTAATAACCCATAACTCTTTCAAAAAAGGTTCAATTGCAACTTAATTTGGAAAGTAATTTTCTGGCATCTCAATATATATAAATCACTTTACCGAAGTCGATTTGAATCAATATTTTAGAAAATATGGCAAAAAATGTGAAAAAATTATAAATATTGGCATTTTTAAAAAAGCTAAATTATTTAGAAACTTTAATAATCCATAACTCTTTCAAAAAATGTTCAATTGCAACTTAATTTAGAAAGTAATTTTCTGGCATCTCAATATATATAAATCACTTTACCGAAGTCGATTTAAATCAATATTTTAGAAAATATGGCCAAAAATGTGAAAAAATTAAAAATATTGGCATTTTTAAATAAGCTAAATTCTTTGGAAACTTTAATAACCCATAACTCTTTCAAAAAGGTTCAATTGCAACTTTATTTATAAAAGTACATTTCTGGCATCTGAATATATATAAATCACTTTACCGAAGTGAAGGCCTAAAATGTGAAAGATTAAAAAAATGGCATTTTTAAAAAGCAAAATTCTTTGAAAACTTTAATAACATATAACTCTTTCAAAAAAGGTTCAACTGCAATTTTATTTATAAATGTAAATTTCTGGCATAAAAGGTGAAAAAATTATAAAAATTGGCATTTTTATAAAAGCAAAATTCTTTGGAAACTTTAATAACCCATAACTCTTTCAAAAAGGTTTAATTGAAACTTTATTTGTAAAAGTACATTTCTAGCATCATACCGAAGTCGATTTGAATCAATATTTTAGAAAATATGGCCTAAAAGGTGTTAAAATTAAAAAAAATTTGCATTTTTAAAAAATCAAAATTAATTGGAAACTTTAATAACCCATAACTCTTTCAAAATAGGTTTAATTGCAACTTTATTTATAAAAATACATTTCTGCCATCTGCATATATATAAATCACTTTACCGAAGTCGATTTGAATCAATATTTTAGAAAATATGGCCTAAGAGGTGAAAAAATTATAAAATTGGCATTTTTAAAAGCAAAATTCTTTGGAAACTTTAATAAACCATAACTCTTTCAAAATAGGTTCAATTGCAACTTAATTTGGAAAGTAATTTTCTGGCATCTCAATATATCTCAAATTCTTTGGAAACTTTAATAACCCATAACTCTTTCAAAAAAGGTTCAATTGCAACTTTATTTGTAAAAGTACATTTCTGGCATCTGAATATATATAAATCACTCTACCGAAGTCGATTTGAATCAATATTTTAGAAAATATGGCCAAAAAAGTGAAAAAATTAAAAATATTGGCATTTTTAAAAGCTAAATTCTTTGAAACTTTAATAACCCCTAACTCTGTCAAAAAAGGTTATATTGTAACTTTATTTATAAAAGTACATTTCTGGCATCTGAAAATATATAAATCACTTTACCGAAGTCGATTTGAATCAATATTTTAGAAAATTTGGCCAAAAATGTAAAAAAATTAAAAAAAATTGGTATTTTTAAAAAAGCTAAATTCTTTGGAAACTTTAATAACCCATAACTCTTTCAAAATAGATTCAATTGCAACTTAATTTAAAAAGTAATTTTCTGGCATCTGAATATATATAAATCACTTTACCGAAGTCGATTTGAATAAATATTTTAGAAAATATGGCCAAAAGTGTGAAAAAATTAAAAATATTGGCATTTTTTAAAAAGCTATATTCTTTGGAAACTTTAATAACCCATAACTCTTTCAAAAAAGGTTCAATTGCAACTTTATTTATAAAAGTACATTTCTGGCATCTGAATATATATAAATCACTTTACCGAATTCGATTTGAATCAATATTTTAGAAAATATGGCCAAAAATGTGAAAAAATTTAAAAAAAATGGCATTTTTAAAAAAGCTAAATTGTTTGGAAACTTTAATAACCCATAAATCTTTCAAAAAAGGTTTAACTGCAACTTATTTTGGAAAGTAAATTTCTGATATCTCAATATATATATCAATCACTTTACCGAAGTCGATTTGAATCAATATTTTAGAAAATATGGCCAAAAATGTGAAAAAATTAAAAATATTGTCATTTTTAAAAAAGCAAAATTCTTTGGAAACTTTAATAACCTATAACTCTTTCAAAAAGGATCAATTGCAACTTTGTTTGTAAAAGTACATTTCTGGCATCTGAATATATATAAATCACTTTACCGAAGTCGATTTGAATCAATATTTTAGAAAATATGGCCAAAAGTGTGAAAAAATTAAAAATATTGGCATTTTTAAAAAAGCTATATTTTTTGGAAACTTTAATAACCCATAACTCTTTCAAAAAAGGTTTAAGTGCAACTTTATTTATAAAAGTACATTTCTGGCATCTGAATAAATATAAATAACTTTACCGAATTCGATTTGAATCAATATTTTAGAAAATATGGCCAAAAATGTGAAAAAATTAAAAAAAAATGGCATTTTTAAAAAAGCTAAATTCTTTGGAAACTTTCATAACCCATAAATCTTTCAAAAAAGGTTCAACTGCAACTTATTTTGGAAAGTAAATTTCTGGCATCTCAATATATATATCAATCACTTTACCGAAGTCGATTTGAATCAATATTTTAGAAAATATGGCCTAAAAGGTGAAAAAATTATAAAAATTGGCATTTTTAAAAAAGCAAAATTCTTTTGAAACTTTAATAGCCCATAACTCTTTCAAAAAAGGTTCAATTGCAACTTAATTTAAAAAAAAATTTTCTGGCATCTCAATATATATATCAATCACTTTACCGAAGTCGATTTGAATCAATATTTTAGAAAATATGGCCAAAAATGTGAAAAAATTAAAAATATTGGCATTTTTAAAAAAGCTAAATTCTTTGGAAACTTTAATAACCCATAACTCTTTCAAAATAGGTTCAATTGCAACTTTATTTGTAAAGTACATTTCCGGCATCTGAATATATATAAATCACTTTACCGAAGTCGATTTGAATCAATATTTTAGAAAATATGGCCAAAAGTGTGAAAAAATTAAAAATATTGGCATTTTTAAAAAAGCTATATTCTTTGGAAACTTTAATAACCCATAACTCTTTCAAAAAAGGTTCAATTGCAACTTTATTTATAAAAGTACATTTCTGGCATCTGAGTAAATATAAATCACTTTACCGAATTCGATTTGAATCAATATTTTAGAAAAAATAACCAAAAATGTGAAAAAATTAAAAAAAAATGGCATTTTTAAAAAAGCTAAATTCTTTGAAAACTTTCATAACCCATAAATCTTTCAAAAAAGGTTCAACTGCAACTTATTTTGGAAAGTAAATTTCTGGCATCTCAATATATATATCAATCACTTTACCGAAGTCGATTTGAATTAATATTTTAGAAAATATGGCCTAAAAGGTGAAAAAATTATAAAAATTGGCATTTTTAAAAAAGCAAAATTCTTTTGAAACTTTAATAACCCATAACTCTTTCAAAAAAGGTTCAATTGCAACTTTGTTTGTAAAAGTAAATTTCTGGCATCTGTATATATATAAATCACTTTACCGAAGTCGATTTGAATCAATATTTTAGAAAATATGGCCAAAATTGTGAAAAAATTAAAAATATTGGCATTTTTAAAAAAGCTAAATTCTTTGGAAACTTTAATAACCTATAACTCTTTCAAAAAAGGTTCAATTGCAACTTTATTTATAAAAGTACATTTTTGGCATCTAAATATATATAAATCACTTTACCGAAGTCGATTTGAATCAATATTTTAGAAAATATGGCCAAAAATGTGAAAAAATTAAAAAAAATTGGCATTTTTAAAGTAGCTAAATTCTTTGGAAACTTTAATAACCCATAACTCTTTCAAAAAAGGTTAAATTGCAACTTAATTTGAAAAGTAATTTTCTGGCATCTCAATATATATAAATCACTTTACCGAAGTCGATTTGAATCAATATTTTAGAAAATATGGCCTATAAGGTGAAAAAATTATAAAAATTGGCATTTTTAAAAAAGGAAAAATCTTTGGAAACTTTAATAACCCTTAACTCTTTCAAAAAAGGTTCAACTGCAACTTTATTTGGAAAGTAAATTTCTGGCATCTCATTATATATAAATCACTCTACCGAAGTCGATTTAAATCAATATTTTAGAAAATATGGCCTAAAAGGTGAAAAAATTATAAAAATTGGCATTTTTAAAAAAGCAAAATTCTTTGGAAACTTTAATAACCCATAACTCTTTCGAAAAAGGTTCAATTGCAACTTTATTTGTAAAAGTACATTTCTGGCATCTGAATTTATATAAATCACTTTACCGAAGTCGATTTGAATCAATATTTTAGAAAATATGGCCTAAAAGGTGAAAAAATTATAAAAATTGGCATTTTTAAAAAAGCAAAACTCTTTGGAAACTTTAATAACCCATAACTCTTTCAAAAAAGGTTCAACTGCAACTTTATTTGGAAAGTAAATTTCTGACATTTCATTATATATAAATCACTCTACCGAAGTCGATTTGAATCAATATTTTAGAAAATATGGCCAAAAATGTGTAAAAATTAAAAAATATTGGCATTTTTAAAAAAGCTAAATTCTTTGGAAACTTTAATAACCCATAACTCTTTCAAAATAGGTTCAATTGCAACTTAATTTAAAAAGCAATTTTCTGGCATCTCAATATATATTAATCACTTTACCGAAGTCGATTTGAATCAATATTTTAGAAAATATGGCCAAAAATGTGAAAAAATTAAAAAAAATTGGCATTTTTAAAAAAGATAAATTCCTTGGAAACTTTAATAACCCATAACTCTTTCAAAATAGGTTCAATTGCAACTCTATTTGTAAAGTACATTTCTGGCATCTGAATATATATAAATCACTTTACCGAATTCGATTTGAATCAATATTTTAGAAAATATGGCCAAAAATGTGAAAAAATTAAAAAAAAATTGGCTTTTTAAAAAAGCTAAATTCCTTGGAAACTTTAATAACCCATAACTCTTTCAAAATAGGTTCAATTGCAACTTATTTGTAAAGTACATTTCTGGCATCTCAATATATATAAATCACTTTACCGAAGTCGATTTGAATCAATATTTTAGAAAATATGGCCAAAAATGTGAAAAAATTAAAAAAAATTGGCATTTTCAAAAAAGGAAAAATATTTGTAAACTTTAATAACCCATAACTCTTTCAAAAAAGGTTCAATTGCAACTTAATTTAAAAAGTAATTTTCTGGCATCTCTATATAAATAAATCACTTTACCGAAGTCGATTTGAATCAATATTTTAGAAAATTTGGCCTAAAAGGTGAAAAAATTAAAAAAAAATTGGCATTTTTAAAAAAGCTAAATTCCTTGGAAACTTTAATAACCCATAACTCTTTCAAAATAGGTTCAATTGCAACTTTATTTGTAAAGTACATTTCTGGCATCTCAATATATATAAATCACTTTACCGAAGTCGATTTGAATCAATATTTTAGAAAATATGGCCAAAAATGTGAAAAAATTAAAAAAAATTGGCATTTTTAAAAAAGGAAAAATATTTGTAAACTTTAATAAACCATAACTCTTTCAAAAAAGGTTCAACTGCAACTTTATTTGGAATGTAAATTTCTGGCATCTCATTATATATAAATCACTCTACCGAAGTCGATTTGAATCAATATTTTAGAAAATATGGCCAAAAATGTGAAAAAATTAAAAAATATTGGCATTTTTAAAAAAGCTATATTCTTTGGAAACTTTAATAACCCATAACTCTTTCAAAAAAGGTCCAATTGCAACTTAATTTAAAAAGCAATTTTCTGGCATCTCAATATATATTAATCACTTTACCGAAGTCGATTTGAATCAATATTTTAGAAAATATGGCCAAAAGTGTGAAAAAATTAAAAATATTGGCATTTTTAAAAAAGCTATATTCTTTGGAAACTTTAATAACCCATAACTCTTTCAAAAAAGGTCCAATTGCAACTTTATTTATAAAAGTACATTTCTGGCATCTGAATAAATATAAATCACTTTACCGAATTCGATTTGAATCAATATTTTAGAAAAAATAACCAAAAATGTGAAAAAATTAAAAAAAAATGGCATTTTTAAAAAAGCTAAATTCTTTGAAAACTTTCATAACCCATAAATCTTTCAAAAAAGGTTCAACTGCAACTTATTTTGGAAAGTAAATTTCTGGCATCTCAATATATATATCAATCACTTTACCGAAGTCGATTTGAATTAATATTTTAGAAAATATGGCCTAAAAGGTGAAAAAATTATAAAAATTGGCATTTTTAAAAAAGCAAAATTCTTTTGAAACTTTAATAACCCATAACTCTTTCAAAAAAGGTTCAATTGCAACTTTGTTTGTAAAAGTAAATTTCTGGCATCTGTATATATATAAATCACTTTACCGAAGTCGATTTGAATCAATATTTTAGAAAATATGGCCAAAATTGTGAAAAAATTAAAAATATTGGCATTTTTAAAAAAGCTAAATTCTTTGGAAACTTTAATAACCTATAACTCTTTCAAAAAAGGTTCAATTGCAACTTTATTTATAAAAGTACATTTTTGGCATCTAAATATATATAAATCACTTTACCGAAGTCGATTTGAATCAATATTTTAGAAAATATGGCCAAAAATGTGAAAAATTAAAAAAATTGGCATTTTTAAAGTAGCTAAATTCTTTGGAAACTTTAATAACCCATAACTCTTTCAAAAAAGGTTAAATTGCAACTTAATTTGAAAAGTAATTTTCTGGCATCTCAATATATATAAATCACTTTACCGAAGTCGATTTGAATCAATATTTTAGAAAATATGGCCTATAAGTTGAAAAAATTATAAAAATTGGCATTTTTAAAAAAGGAAAAATCTTTGGAAACTTTAATAACCCATAACTCTTTCAAAAAAGGTTCAACTGCAACTTTATTTGGAAAGTAAATTTCTGGCATCTCATTATATATAAATCACTCTACCGAAGTCGATTTAAATCAATATTTTAGAAAATATGGCCTAAAAGGTGAAAAAATTATAAAAATTGGCATTTTTAAAAAAGCAAAATTCTTTGGAAACTTTAATAACCCATAACTCTTTCAAAAAAGGTTCAATTGCAACTTTATTTGTAAAAGTACATTTCTGGCATCTGAATTTATATAAATCACTTTACCGAAGTCGATTTGAATCAATATTTTAGAAAATATGGCCTAAAAGGTGAAAAAATTATAAAAATTGGCATTTTTAAAAAAGCAAAACTCTTTGGAAACTTTAATAACCCATAACTCTTTCAAAAAAGGTTCAACTGCAACTTTATTTGGAAAGTAAATTTCTGACATTTCATTATATATAAATCACTCTACCGAAGTCGATTTGAATCAATATTTTAGAAAATATGGCCAAAAATGTGAAAAAATTAAAAATATTGGCATTTTTAAAAAAGCTAAATTCTTTGGAAACTTTAATAACCCATAACTCTTTCAAAATAGGTTCAATTGCAACTTAATTTAAAAAGCAATTTTCTGGCATCTCAATATATATTAATCACTTTACCGAAGTCGATTTGAATCAATATTTTAGAAAATATGGCCAAAAATGTGAAAAATTAAAAAAATTGGCATTTTTAAAAAGATAAATTCCTTGGAAACTTTAATAACCCATAACTCTTTCAAAATAGGTTCAATTGCAACTCTATTTGTAAAGTACATTTCTGGCATCTGAATATATATAAATCACTTTACCGAATTCGATTTGAATCAATATTTTAGAAAATATGGCCAAAAATGTGAAAAAATTAAAAAAAAATTGGCTTTTTAAAAAAGCTAAATTCCTTGGAAACTTTAATAACCCATAACTCTTTCAAAATAGGTTCAATTGCAACTTTATTTGTAAAGTACATTTCTGGCATCTCAATATATATAAATCACTTTACCGAAGTCGATTTGAATCAATATTTTAGAAAATATGGCCAAAAATGTGAAAAAATTAAAAAAAATTGGCATTTTCAAAAAAGGAAAAATATTTGTAAACTTTAATAACCCATAACTCTTTCAAAAAAGGTTCAATTGCAACTTAATTTAAAAAGTAATTTTCTGGCATCTCTATATATATAAATCACTTTACCGAAGTCGATTTGAATCAATATTTTAGAAAATTTGGCCTAAAAGGTGAAAAAATTAAAAAAAAATTGGCATTTTTAAAAAAGCTAAATTCCTTGGAAACTTTAATAACCCATAACTCTTTCAAAATAGGTTCAATTGCAACTTTATTTGTAAAGTACATTTCTGGCATCTCAATATATATAAATCACTTTACCGAAGTCGATTTGAATCAATATTTTAGAAAATATGGCCAAAAATGTGAAAAAATTAAAAAAAATTGGCATTTTTAAAAAAGGAAAAATATTTGTAAACTTTAATAACCCATAACTCTTTCAAAAAAGGTTCAACTGCAACTTTATTTGGAATGTAAATTTCTGGCATCTCTATATATATAAATCACTTTACCGAAGTCGATTTGAATCAATATTTTAGAAAATTTGGCCTAAAAGGTGAAAAAATTATAAAAATTGGCATTTTTAAAAAAGCAAAATTCTTTGGAAACTTTAATAACCCATAACTCTTTCAAAAAAGGTTCAATTGCAACTTGATTTAAAAAGTAATTTTCTGGCATCTCTATATATATAAATCACTTTACCGAAGTCGATTTGAATCAATATTTTAGAAAATTTGGCCTAAAAGGTGAAAAAAATATAAAAATTGGCATTTTTAAAAAAGCAAAATTCTTTGGAAACTTTAATAACCCATAACTCTTTCAAAAAAGGTTCAACTGCAACTTTATTTGGAAAGTAAATTTCTGACATTTCATTATATATAAATCACTCTACCGAAGTCGATTTGAATCAATATTTTAGAAAATATGGCCTAAAAGGTGAAAAAATTATAAAAATTGGCATTTTTAAAAAAAGCAAAAGTCTTTGGAAACTTTAATAGCCCATAACTCTTTCAAAAAAGGTTCAATTGCAACTTTATTTGTAAAAGTACATTTCTGGCATCTGAATTTATATAAATCAGTTTACCGAAGTCGATTTGAATCAATATTTTAGAAAATATGGCCAAAAATGTGAAAAAATTAAAAATATTGGCATTTTTAAAAAGCTAAATTCTTTGGAAACTTTAATAACCCATAACTCTTTCAAAAAAAGGTTCTATTGTAACTTTATTTATAAAAGTACATTTCTGGCATCTGAATATATATAAATCACTTCACCGAAGTCGATTTGAATCAATATTTTAGAAAATATGGCCAAAAATGTGAAAAAATTAAAAAAAATTGGCATTTTTAAAAAGCGAAATTCCTTGGAAACTTTAATAACCCATAACTCTTTCAAAAAGGTTGCAACTGCAATTTATAATTTACCTACAAGTCGATTTGAATCAATATTTTAGAAAATATGGCCAAAAATGTGAAAAAATTAAAAAAAAATGGCATTTTTAAAAAAGCTAAACTCTTTGGAAACTTTCATAACCCATAAATCTTTCAAAAAAGGTTCAACTGCAACTTATTTTGGAAAGTAAATTTCTGGCATCTCAATATATATATAAATCACTTTACCGAAGTCGATTTGAATCAATATTTTAGAAAATATGGCCAAAAATGTGAAAAAATTAAAAATATTGGCATTATTAAAAAAGCTAAATTCTTTGGAAACTTTAATAACCCATAACTCTTTCAAAAAAGGTTAAATTGCAACTTAATTTGAAAAGTAATTTTCTGGCATCTCAATATATAAAAATCACTTTACTGAAGTCGATTTGAATCAATATTTTAGAAAATATGGCCTATAAGGTGAAAAAATTAAAAATATTGGCATTTTTAAAAAAGCTAAATTCTTTGGAAACTTTAATAACCCATAACTCTTTCAAAAAAGGTTCAACTGCAACTTTATTTGGAAAGTAAATTTCTGACATTTCATTATATATAAATCACTCTACCGAAGTCGATTTGAATCAATATTTTAGAAAATATGGCCAAAAATGTGAAAAAATTAAAAATATTGGCATTTTTAAAAAGCTAAATTCTTTGGAAACTTTAGTAACCCATAACTCTTTCAAAAAAGGTTCTATTGTAACTTTATTTATAAAAGTACATTTCTGGCATCTGAATATATATAAATCACTTTACCGAAGTCGATTTGAATCAATATTTTAGAAAATATGGCCAAAAATGTGAAAAATTAAAAAAATTGGCATTTTTAAAAAAGCTAAATTCTTTGGAAACTTTAGTAACCCATAACTCTTTCAAAAAAGGTTAAATTGCAACTTTATTTGAAATTTAATTTTCTGGCATCTCAATATATATAAATCACTTTACCGAAGTCGATTTGAATCAATATTTTAGAAAATATGGGCTATAAAGTGAAAAAATTATAAAAATTGGCATTTTTAAAAAAGGAAAAATCTTTGGAAACTTTAATAACCCATAACTCTTTCAAAAAAGGTTCAACTGCAACTTTCTTTGGAAAGTAAATTTCTGGCATCTCATTATATATAAATCACTCTACCGAAGTCGATTTGAATCAATATTTTAGAAAATATGGCCTAAAAGGTGAAAAAATTATAAAAATTGGCATTTTTAAAAAGCAAAATTCTTTGGAAACTTTAATAACCCATAACTCTTTCAAAAAAGGTTCAATTGCAACTTTATTTGTAAAAGTACATTTCTGGCATCTGAGTTTATATAAATCACTTTACCGGAGTCGATTTGAATCAATATTTTAGAAAATATGGCCAAAAATGTGAAAAAATTATAAAAATTGGCATTTATAAAAAAGCTAAATTCTTTGGAAACTTTAATAACCCATAACTCTTTCAAAAAAAGGTTCTATTGTAACTTTATTTATAAAAGTACATTTCTGGCATCTGAATATATATAAATCACTTTACCGAAGTCGATTTGAATCAATATTTTAGAAAATATGGCCAAAATGTGAAAAATTAAAAAAATTGGCATTTTTAAAAAAGCTAAATTCTTTGGAAACTTTAATAACCCATAACTCTTTCAAAAAGGTTAAATTGCAACTAATTTTAAAAGAACTTATTTATAAATCACTTTACCGAAGTCGATTTGAATCAATATTTTAGAAAATATGGCCAAAAATGTGAAAAAATTAAAAATATTGGCATTATTAAAAAACCTAAATTCTTTGGAAACTTTAATAACCCATAACTCTTTCAGAAAAGGTTCAATTGAAACTTTATTTATAAAAGTACATTTTTGGCATCTAAATATATATAAATCACTTTACCGAAGTCGATTTGAATCAATATTTTAGAAAATATGGCCTAAAAGGTGAAAAAAATTATAAAAATTGGCATTTTTAAAAAAGGAAAAATCTTTGGAAACTTTCATAACCCATAACTCTTTCAAAAAAGGTTCAACTGCAACTTTATTTGGAAAGTAAATCTCAGGCATCTCATTATATATAAATCACTCTACCGAAGTCGATTTGAATCAATATTTTAGAAAATATGGCCAAAAAGGTGAAAAAATTATAAAAATTGGCATTTTTAAAAAAGCAAAATTCTTTGGAAACTTTAATAACCCATAACTCTTTCAAAAAAAGTTCAATTGCAACTTAATTTAAAAAGTAATTTTCTGGCATCTCAATATATATAAATCACTTTACCGAAGTCGATTTGAATCAATATTTTAGAAAATATGGCCTAAAAGGTGAAAAAAATTATAAAAATTGGCATTTTTAAAAAGCAAAATTCTTTGGAAACTTTAATAACCCATAACTCTTTCAAAAAAGGTTCAACTGCAACTTTATTTGTGAAAGTAAATTTCTGGCATATCATTATATATAAATCACTTTACCGAAGTCGATTTGAATCAATATTTTAGAAAATATGGCCTAAAAGGTGAAAAAATTATAGAAATTGGCATTTTTAAAAAAGGAAAAGTCTTTGGAAACTTTCATAACCCATAAATCTTTCACAAAAGGTTCAATTGCAACTTTATTTGTAAAAGTACATTTCTGGCATCTGAATTTATATTAATCACTTCACCGAAGTCGATTTGAATCAATATTTTAGAAAATATGGCCAAAAATGTGAAAAAATTAAAAATATTGGCATTTTTAAAAAAGCTAAATTCTTTGGAAACTTTAATAACCCATAACTCTTTCAAAAAAAGGTTCTATTGTAACTTTATTTATAAAAGTACATTTCTGGCATCTGAATATATATAAATCACTTCACCGAAGTCGATTTGAATCAATATTTTAGAAAATATGGCCTATAAGGTGAAAAAATTATAAAAATTGGCATTTTTAAAAAAGGAAAAATCTTTGGAAACTTTAATAACCCATAACTCTTTCAAAAAAGGTTAAATTGCAACTTAATTTGAAAAGTAATTTTCTGGCATCTCAGTATATATATAAAGTCTGATTTGAATCAATATTTTAGAAAATATGGCCTATAAGGTGAAAAAATTAAAAATATTGGCCTTTTTAAAAAAGCTAAATTCTTTGGAAACTTTAATAACCCATAACTCTTTCAAAAAAGGTTCAACTGCAACTTTATTTGGAAAGTAAATTTCTGACATTTCATTATATATAAATCACTCTACCGAAGTCGATTTGAATCAATATTTTAGAAAATATGGCCAAAAATGTGAAAAAATTAAAAATATTGGCATTTTTAAAAAAGCTAAATTCTTTGGAAACTTTAATAACCCATAACTCTTTCAAAAAAGGTTCTATTGTAACTTTATTTATAAAAGTACATTTCTGGCATCTGAATATATATAAATCACTTTACCGAAGTCGATTTGAATCAATATTTTAGAAAATATGGCCAAAAATGTGAAAAAATTAAAAAAAATTGGCATTTTTAAAAAAGCTAAATTCTTTGGAAACTTTAATAACCCATAACTCTTTCAAAAAAGGTTAAATTGCAACTTAATTTGAAATTTAATTTTCTGGCATCTCAATATATATAAATCACTTTACCGAAGTCGATTTAAATCAATATTTTAGAAAATATGGCCTAAAAGGTGAAAAAATGATAAAAATTGGCATTTTTTATAAAGCAAATTTCTTTGGAAACTTTAATAAACCATAACTCTTTCAAAATAGGTTCAATTGCAACTTTATTTGTAAAAGTACATTTCTGGCATCTGAATATATATAATATCAATTTACCGAAGTCGATTTGAAACAATTTTTTAGAAAATATGGCCTAAAAGGTGAAAAATAAAAAAAATTGGCATTTTTAAAAAAGCAAAATTATTTGGAAACTTTAATAACCCATAACTCTTTCAAAAATCTCCAATTGCAACTTTATTTGTAAAAGTACATTTCTGGCATCCGAAAATATATAAATAACTTTACCGAAGTCGATTTGACTCAATATTTTAGAAAATATGGCCTAAAAGGTGAATATTAAAAAATTTGGCATTTTTAAAAAGCTAAATTGTTTGGAAACTTTAATAACCCATAACTCTTTCAAAAAAGGTTAAACAACAACCTATTTTAAAAAATTTTTTCAAATAATTATATATAAATCAACTTACCGAAGTCAATTTAAATCAATATTTTTAATATTTTAAGAAAATATGGCCTAAAAGGTGAAAAAATTATAAAAATTGGCCTTTTTAAAAAGCAAAATTCTTTGGAAAATGTAATAACCCATAACTCTTTCAAAATAGGTTCAATTGCAACTTTATTTGTAAAAGTACATATCTGGCATCTCAATATATATAAATCACTTTACTGAAGTCGATTTGAATCAATATTTTAGAATATATCGCCAAAAAGGTGAAAAAAATGATAAAAATTGGCATTTTAAAAATAACTAAGTTCTTTGGAAACTTAAATAACCCAAAACTCATTCAAAATAGGTTCAACCTTAAAACTTTTTTTGTAAAAGTACATTTCTGGCATCCGAATATATATAAATCACTTTACCGAAAAATATGGCAATATTTTAGAAAATATGGCCTAAAAAGGTGAAAAATTAAAAAATATGGCATTTTTAAAAACCAAAATTCTTGAAACTTTTAAATAACCCAAACTCTTTCAAAAAAATAGGTGCCCCTAGTTTCGAAAGTACATTTCTGGCATATAATTATATATAATCACCAGTCATTTAACCGTTAATATTTTAAGTCAATTTAAATGGCCTTAAAATATGTTTAAAAATTTAAAATGAAATTATTTTAAGAAAATAGGCAAAATTCTTTGGAAAATTTAATAACCCATAACTCTTTCAAAATAGGTTCAATTGCAACTTTATTTGTAAAAGTACATTTCTGGCATCTCAATATATATAAATCACTTTACTGAAGTCGATTTGAATCAATATTTTAGAATATATCGCCAAAAAGGTGAAAAAATTATAAAAATTGGCGTTTTTATAAAAGCAAAATTCTTTGGAAACTTTAATAGCCCATAACTCTTTTAAAA
>JAECWN010000003.1:0-48433 GCA_018150725.1 Drosophila quadrilineata
TTTTGATGTACAACAAAAATATGATCAATACTATTGATAGAAATGCATAAATTTTGAAAATCGGCTGATTTTTAGCTAAGTTATGGCTTCTGAAAGTTGCAAAAGTCTCAATTTTTTAAACAATATAACACGTTTTTTCAATTTTTCACTTTTCTTGCCATATTTTTCAAAACATGTAATAAACCTTATATACCGATTTAAAGTATAATAAAAGCCGTATCCAGAAATGCATAAATGAGGAAAATCGGCTAAGTTGTTGATAAGTTATGGTTTCTCAAAGATGGGGAAGATATCAATTTTTGTTGAAAACGATGATTTTGTCCATTTATAACTATTGTGGCCATATATTCTAAAATATGGGTCAATATCAAGTGAGGTAAAGTTTTTTTATACTCATTTTAATACCAGAAATCGATAAGGCACAAAAAATTCCGATTTTAAAATTTTCACTTTTTTGGCATTTTTGGTAGGAGTTAATGTGCAAAAATTGTCAAAAAATGAGCCAAATTTTAAAACTGAAAGTATTTTAATTTTTTGACGTAGATTCAAAATATGATAAATACCATTGACAGAAATGCAAAAATTTTGAAAATCGGTTGATTTTTAGCTAAGATATGGCTTCTCAAAGTTGCAAATGTCTCAATTTTTTAAACCAAATAACACGTTTTTTTTTAATTTATCACTTTCCTTGCCATATTTATCAAAACATTTAATAAACCTTATATACCGATTTAAAGTATTATAAAAGCCGTATCCAGAAATGCATAAATGAAGAAATTCGGCTAAGTTGTGCAAAAGTTATATTTCCTCAATGATGAGGAAGATATCATTTTTTGTGGAAAACGATGAAATTGACTGTTTATCACTATTTTTTGATGTACATTCAAAATATGATCAATACCATTGACAAAAATGCAAAAATTTTGAAAATCGGTTGATTTTTAGCTAAGTTATGGCTTCTCAAAGTTGCAAATGTCTCAATTTTTTAAACCAAGAACACGTTTTTTTCAATTTATTACTTTCCTTGCCATATTTTTCAAAACATGTAATAAACCTTATATACCGATTTAAAGTACAATAAAAGCCGTATCCAGATATGCATAAATGAGGAAAATCGGCTAAGTTGTGGAAAAGTTATGGTTGCTCGGAGATGAGAAAGATATCAATATTTGTTCAAAACGATGATTTTGACCATTTATCACTATTGTGGTCATATTTTCTAAAATATGGGTCAAAATCAAGTGTGGTAAAGTTTTTTTATACTCATTTTAATACCAGAAATTGATAATGCACAATAAATTCCGATTTTAAAATTTTCATTTTTATTGGCATTTTTGGTAAGAGTTAATGTGCAAAAATTGTCAAAAAATGGGTCAAATTTTAGAACTGACAATTTGAACAATTTTTTTGATGTACAATAAAAATATGATCAGTACTATTGACAGAAATGCATAAATTTTGAAAATCGGTTGATTTTTAGCTAAGTTATGGCTTCTCAAAGCTGCAAGAGTCTCAATTTTTTAAACCAAATAACACGTTTTTTCAATTTTTCACTTTCCTTGCCATATTTTTCAAAACAATTAATAAACCTTATATACCGATTTAAAGTATAATAAAAGCCGTATCCAGAAATGCATAAATGAGAAAAATCGGCTAAGTTGTGGAAAAGTTATGGTTCATCGGAGATGAGGAAGATATCAATATTTGTTCAAAACGATGATTTTGATCATTTATCACTATTGTGGTCATATTTTCTAAAATATGGGTCAAAATCAAGTGTGGTAAAGTTTTTTTATACTCATTTTAATACCAGAAATCGATTGGGCACAAAAATTCCGATTTTAAAATTTTCACTTTTTTGACATTTTTGCTAGTAGTAAATTTGCAAAATTTGTCAAAAAATGGGTCAAAAATTGAAACTGAAAGTATCTTAATTTTTTGACGTAGATTCAAAATATGATAAATACCATTGACAGAAATGCAAAAATTTTGAAAATCGGTTGATTTTTAGCTAAGTTATGGCTTCTCAAAGTTGCAAATGTCTCAATTTTTTAAACAAAAAACACGTTTTTTTCAATTTATTACTTTCCTTGCCATATTTTTCAAAACATGTTATAAACCTTATATACCGATTTAAAGTATAATAAAAGCCGTATCCAGAAATGCATAAATGAGGAAAATCGGCTAAGTTGTGGAAAAGTTATGGTTGCTCGGAGATGAGAAAGATATCAATATTTGTTCAAAACGATGATTTTGACCATTTATCACTATTGTGGTCATATTTTCTAAAATATGGGTCAAAATCAATTGTGGTAAAGTTTTTTATACTCATTTTAATACCAGAAATCGTTTGGGCACAAAAAATTCCGATTTTAAAATTATCACTTTTTTGACATTTTTGCTAGTAGTAAATTTGCAAAATTTGTCAAAAAATGGATCAAAAATTGAAACTGAAAGTATTTTAATTTTTTTGACGTAGATTCAAAATATGATAAATACCATTGACAGAAATGCAAAAATTTTGAAAATCGGTTGATTTTTAGCTAAGTTATGGCTTCTCAAAGTTGCAAATGTCTCAATTTTTTAAACCAAAAACACGTTTTTTTTCAATTTATCACTTTCCTGGCCATATTTTTCAAAACATGTAATAAACCTTATATACCGATTTAAAATATAATAAAAGCCGTATCCAGAAATGCATAAATGAGGAAAATCGGCTAAGTTGTGGAAAAGTTATGGTTCCTCGGAGATGAGGAAGATATCAATATTTGTTCAAAACGATGATTTTGATCATTTATCACTATTGTGGTCATATTTTCTAAAATATGGGTCAAAATCAAGTGTGGTAAAGTTTTTTATACTCATTTTAATACCAGAAATCGATAAGGCACAAAAAATTCCGATTTTAAAATTTTCACTTATTTGGCATTTTTGGTAGGAGTTAATGTGCAAAAATTGTCCAAAAATGAGTCAAATTTTAAAACTGGCAATATGAACAATTCTTTGATGTACAATAAAAATATGATCAATACTATTGACAGAAATGCATAAATTTTGAAAATCGGCTGATTTTTAGCTAAGTTATGGCTTCTCAAAGCTGCAAAAGTCCCAAATTTTTAAACAAAATAACACGTTTTTTCAATTTTTCACTTTCCTTGCCATATTTTTCAAAACATTTAATAAACCTTATATACCGATTTAAAGTATAATAAAAGCCGTATCCAGAAATGCATAAATGAGGAAAATCGGCTAAGTTGTGGAAAAGTTATGGTTCCTCGGAGATGAGGAAGATATCAATATTTGTTCAAAACGATGATTTTGATCATTTATCACTATTGTGGTCATATTTTCTAAAATATGGGTCAAAATCAAGTGTGGTAAAGTTTTTTTATACTCATTTTAATACCAGAAATCGATAAGGCACAAAAAATTCCGATTTTAAAATTTTCATTTTTTTTGGCATATTTGGTAGGAGTTAATGTGCAAAAATTGTCAAAAAATGAGTCAAATTTTAAAACTGACAATATGAACCATTCTTTGATGTACAATAAAAATATGAATAATACTATTGATGGAAATGCATAAATTTTGAAAATCGGCTGATTTTTAGCTAAGTTATGGCTTCTCAAAGCTGCAAAAGTCCCAAATTTTTAAACAAAATAACACGTTTTTTCAATTTTTCACTTTCCTTGCCATATTTTTCAAAACATGTAATAAACCTTATATACCGATTTAAAGTATAATAAAAGCCGTATCCAGAAATGCATAAATGAGGAAAATCGGCTAAGTTGTTGATAAGTTATGGTTTCTCAAAGATGGGGAAGATATCAATTTTTGTTCAAAACGATGATTTTGTTCATTTATAACTATTGTGGCCATATTTTCTAAAATATGGGTCAAAATCAAGTGTGGTAAAGTTTTTTTATACTCATTTTAATACCAGAAATCGATAAGGCACAAAAAATTCCGATTTTAAAATTTTCACTTTTTTGGCATTTTTGGTAGGAGTTAATGTGCAAAAATTGTCAAAAAATGAGTCAAATTTTAAAACTGACAATATGAACTTAATTTTTTTGATGTACAATAAAAATATGATCAATACCATTGATAGAAATGCATAGATTTTGAAAATCGGCTGATTTTTAGCTAAGTTATGGCTTCTCAAAGTTGCAAAATGTCTCAATTTTTTAAACAAAAAACACGTTTTTTTCAATTTATTACTTTCCTTGCCATATTTTTTAAAACATGTAATAAACCTTATATACCGATTTAAAGTATAATAAAAGCCGTATCCAGAAATGCATAAATGAGGAAAATCGGCTAAGTTGTTGAAAAGTTATGGTTTCTCAAAGATGGGGAAGATATCAATTTTTGTTCAAAACGATGATTTTGTCCATTTATAACTATTGTGGCCATATTTTCTAAAATATGGGTCAAAATCAAGTGTGGTAAAGTTTTTTTATACTCATTTTAATACCAGAAATCGATAAGGCACAAAAAATTCCGATTTTAAAATTTTCACTTTTTTGGCATTTTTGGTAGGAGTTAATGTGCAAAAATTGTCAAAAAATGAGTCAAATTTTAAAACTGACAATATGAACAATTTTTTTGATGTACAATAAAAATATGATCAATACTATTGATAGAAATGCATAGATTTTGAAAATCGGCTGATTTTTAGCTAAGTTATGGCTTCTCAAAGTTGCAAAAGTCTCAATTTTTTAAACAAAAAACACGTTTTTTTCAATTTATTACTTTCCTTGCCATATTTTTCAAAACATGTAATAAACCTTATATACCGATTTAAAGTATAATAAAAGCCGTATCCAGAAATGCATAAATGAGGAAAATCGGCTAAGTTGTGGAAAAGTTATGGTTCCTCGGAGATGAGGAAGATATCAATATTTGTTCAAAAAGATGATTTTGATCATTTATCACTATTGTGGTCATATTTTCTAAAATATGGGTCAAAATCAAGTGTGGTAAAGTTTTTTATACTCATTTTAATACCAGGAATCGATTGGGCACAAAAAATTCCGATTTTAAAATTTTCACTTTTTTGACATTTTTGGTAGGAGTTAATGTGCAAAAATTGTCAAAAAATGAGTCAAATTTTAAAACTGACAATATGAACAATTTTTTTGATGTACAATAAAAATATGATCAATACTATTGATAGAAATGCATAGATTTTGAAAATCGGCTGATTTTTAGCTAAGTTATGGCTTCTCAAAGTTGCAAAAGTCTCAATTTTTTAAACAAAAAACACGTTTTTTTCAATTTATTACTTTCCTTGCCATATTTTTCAAAACATGTAATAAACCTTATATACCGATTTAAAGTATAATAAAAGCCGTATCCAGAAATGCATAAATGAGGAAAATCGGCTAAGTTGTTGATAAGTTATGGTTTCTCAAAGATGGGGAAGATATCAATTTTTGTTCAAAACGATGATTTTGTCCATTTATAACTATTGTGGCCATATTTTCTAAAATATGGGTCAAAATCAAGTGTGGTAAAGTTTTTTTATACTCATTTTAATACCAGAAATCGATAAGGCACAAAAAATTCCGATTTTAAAATTTTCACTTTTTTGGCATTTTTGGTAGGAGTTAATGTGCAAAAATTGTCAAAAAATGAGTCAAATTTTAAAACTGACAATATGAACAATTTTTTTGATGTACAATAAAAATATGATCAATACTATTGATAGAAATGCATAGATTTTGAAAATCGGCTGATTTTTAGCTAAGTTATGGCTTCTCAAAGTTGCAAAAGTCTCAATTTTTAAACAAAAAACACGTTTTTTTCAATTTATTACTTTCCTTGCCATATTTTTCAAAACATGTAATAAACCTTATATACCGATTTAAAGTATAATAAAAGCCGTATCCAGAAATGCATAAATGAGGAAAATCGGCTAAGTTGTGGAAAAGTTATGGTTGCTCGGAGATGAGAAAGATATCAATATTTGTTCAAAACGATGATTTTGACCATTTATCACTATTGTGGTCATATTTTCTAAAATATGGGTCAAAATCAATTGTGGTAAAGTTTTTTATACTCATTTTAATACCAGAAATCGTTTGGGCACAAAAAATTCCGATTTTAAAATTTTCACTTTTTTGACATTTTTGCTAGTAGTAAATGTGCAAAATTTGTCAAAAAATGGATCAAAAATTGAAACTGAAAGTATTTTAATTTTTTTGACGTAGATTCAAAATATGATAAATACCATTGACAGAAATGCACAAATTTTGAAAATCGGTTGATTTTTAGCTAAGTTATGGCTTCTCAAAGTTGCAAATGTCTCAATTTTTTAAACCAAAAACACGTTTTTTTTTTCAATTTATCACTTTCCTCGCCATATTTTTCAAAACATGTAATAAACCTTATTAACCGATTTAAAGTATAATAAAAGCCGTATCCAGAAATGCATAAATGAGGAAAATCGGCTAAGTTGTTGATAAGTTATGGTTATGGTATGGTTTCTCAAAGATGGGGAAGATATCAATTTTTGTTTAAAACGATGATTTTGTCCATTTATAACTTTTGTGGCTATATTTTCTAAAATATATGCCAAAATCAAGTGTGGTAAAGTTTTTTATACTCATTTTGATACCAGAAATCAATTGGGCACAAAAAATTCCGATTTTAAAATTTTTACTTTATTGGCATTTTTGCTAGGAGTTTATGTGCAAAAATGGTCAAAAAATGGGTCAAATTTTAAAACTGACAATATGAACAATTTTTTGATGTACAATAAAAATATGATCAATACTATTGACAGAAATGCATAAATTTTTAAAATCGGCTGATTTTTAGCTAAGTTATGGCTTCTCAAAGTTGCAAAATTCTCAAATTTTTAAACCAAAAACACTTTTTATTCAATTTGTCACTTTCCTTTCCATATTTTTCAAAACATTTAATAAACCGTATATACTGATTTCAAGTATAATAAAAGCCGTATCCAGAAATGCATAAATATGGAAAATCGGCTAAGTTGTTGAAAAGTAATGGTTCCTCAAAGATGGGGAAGATATCAATTTTTGTTTAAAACGATGAGTTTGTCCATTTATAACTATTGTGGCCATATTTTCTAAAATATGGGTCAAATTCAAGTGTGGTAAAGTTTTGTATGCTCATTTTAATACCAGAAATCGATAGGGCACAAAAAATTCCGATTTTAAAATTTTCACTTTTTTGGCATTTTTGCTAGAAGTTTATGTGCAAAGGTTGTCAAAAAATGGGTCAAAATTCAAAACTGACAGTATGAACAATTTTTAGATGTACATTTAAAATATGATCATTACCATTGACAGAAATGCATAAATATGGAAAATCGGCTAAGTTGTGGAAATGTTATGGTTCCTCAAAGATGGGGAAGATATCAATTTTTGTTTAAAACGATGATTTTGTCCATTTATAACTTTTGTGGCCATATTTTCTAAAATATATGCCAAAATCAAGTGTGGTAAATTTTTTTATACTCATATTAATACCAGAAATCGATAAGGCACAAAATATTCCGATTTTAAAATTTTCATTTTTTTGGCATTTTTGGTAGGAGTTAATGTGCAAAAATTGTCAAAAAATGAGTCAAATTTTAAAACTGACAATATGAACAATTTTTTGATGTACAATAAAAATATGATCAATACTATTGATAGAAATGCATAAATTTTGAAAATCGGCTGATTTTTAGCTAAGTTATGGCTTCTCAAAGTTGCAAAAGTCTCAATTTTTTAAACCAAAAACACGTTTTTTTTTTCAATTTATCACTTTCCTCGCCATATTTTTCAAAACATGTAATAAACTTTATTAACCGATTTAAAGTATAATAAAAGCCGTACCCAGAAATGCATAAATGAGGAAAATCGGCTAAGTTGTTGATAAGTTATGGTTATGGTATGGTTTCTCAAAGATGGGGAAGATATCAATTTTTGTTTAAAACGGTGTTTTTGTCCATTTATAACTTTTGTGGCCATATTTTCTAAAATATATGCGAAAATCAAGTGTGGTAAAGTTTTTTTATACTCATATTAATACCAGAAATCGAAAAGGCACAAAAAATTCCGATTTTAAAATTTTCACTTTTTTGGCATTTTTCCTAGGAGTTAATGTGCAAAAATGGTCAAAAAATGGATCAAAATTTAAAACTGACAGTATGAACAATTTTTAGATGTACATTTAAAATATGATCAATACCATTAACAGAAATGCATAAATATGGAAAATCGGCTAAGTTGTGGAAAAGTTATGGTTCCTTAAAGATGAAGATTTCAATTTTTGTTTAAAATGACGATTTTGACCATTTATCACTATTGTGGCCATATTTTCTTAAAATATGGGTCAAAATAAGTGTGGAAAATTTTTTTGTACTCATTTTGATGCCAGAAATCGATTGAGCACAAAAATTCCGATTTTAAAATTTTCACTTTATTGATATTTTTACAATGGGTTAGTATGCAAAAATGGTCAAAAACTGGGTCAAAAATTGAAACTGAAAGTATTTTAATTTTTTTGACGTAGATTCAAAATATGATAAATACCATTGACAGAAATGCAAAAATTTTGAAAATCGGTTGAATTTTAGCTAAGTTATGGCTTTTCAAAGTTGCAAATGTCTCAATTTTTTAAACCAAAAACACGTTTTTTTCAATTTGTCACTTTCCTTGCCATATTTTTCAAATTAAGTAATAAACCTTATATACCGATTTAAAGTATAATAAAAGACTTATCCAAAAATGCATAAATGAGGAAAATCGGCTTAGTTGTGGAAAAGTTATGGTTCCTCAAAGATGGGGAAGATATCAATTTTTGTTTAAAACGATGATTTTGTCCATTTATAACTATTGTGGCCATATTTTCTAAAATATATGTCAAAATCCAGTGTGGTAAAGTTTTTTATACTCATTTTGATACCAGAAATCGATTGGGCACAAAAAATTCCGATTTTATAATTTTTACTTTTTTGATATTTTTACAAAGGGTTAGTATGCAAAAATGGTCAGAAAATGGGTCAAAAATTAGAACTGAAAGTGTTTTAAATGTTTTCACGTAGATTCAAAATATGATCAATACCATTGAAAGAAATGCATAAATTTTGAAAATCGGTTGAATTTTAGCTAAGTTATGGCTTCTCGAAGTTGCAAAAGTCTCCATATTGTAAACCAAAACTACGTTTTTTTTTTTCAAATTATTACTTTCCTTCGATATTTTTCAAAGCATTTAATAAACCTTATATACCGATCTAAAGTATAATAAAATCCGTATCCAGAAATGCATAAATGAGAAAAATCAGCTAAGTTGTGGAAAAGTTATGGTTGCTCGGAGATGAGGAAGATATCAAAATTTGTTCAAAACGATGATTTTGACCATTTATCACTATTGACCCCATATTTTCTAAAATATGGGTCAAAATCAAGTGTGGTAAAGTTTTTTTATACTCATTTTAATACCAGAAATCGATAAGGCACAAAAAATTCCGATTTTAAAATTTTCACTTTTTTGGCATTTTTGGTAGGAGTTAATGTGCAAAAATTGTCAAAAAATGAGTCAAATTTTAAAAGTGACAATATGAACAATTTTTTGATGTACAATAAAAATATGATCAATAACTATTGACAGAAATGCATAAATTTTGAAAATCGGTTGAATTTTAGCTAAGATATGGCTTCTCGAAGTTGCAAAAGTCTCCATATTGTAAACCAAAACTACGTTTTTTTTTTTCAAATTATTACTTTCCTTCGATATTTTTCAAAGCATTTAATAAACCTTATATACCGATCTAAAGTATAATAAAATCCGTATCCAGAAATGCATAAATGAGAAAAATCAGCTAAGTTTTTGATAAGTAATGGTTTCTCAAAGATGGGGAAGATATCAATTTTTGTTTAAAACGATGATTTTGTCCATTTATAACTTTTGTGGCCATATTTTCTAAAATATATGCCAAAATCAAGTGTGGCAAAGTTTTTTTTATACTCATATTAATACCAGAAATCGATAGGGCACAAAAAATTCCGATTTTAAAATTTTAAATTTTTTGTCATTTTTGCTAGGAGTTAATGTGCAAAAATGGTCAAAAAATGGGTCAAATTTTTCAAATTGACAATATGAACAATTTTTTGATGTACAATAAAAATATGATCAATAACTATTGACAGAAATGCATAAATTTTGAAAATCGGCTGATTTTTAGCTAAGTTATGGCTTCTCAAAGTTGCAAAAGTCTCAATTTTTAAACCAAATTATACGTTTTTTAAATTTTTCACTTTCCTTGCCATATTTTTCAAAAATTGTAAAAAACCTTATATACCGATTTAAAGCATAATAAAATCCGTATCCAGAAAGGCATACATGAGGAAGATCCGCTAAGTTGTGGAAAAGTTATGGTTCCTCGGAGATGAGGAAGATATCAATATTTGTTTAAAACGATGATTTTGTCCATTTATAACTATTGTGGCCATATTTTCTAAAATATGGGTCAAAATCAAGTGTGGTGAAGTTTTGTATACTCATTTTAATACCAGAAATCGATTGGGCACAAAAAATTTCGATTTTAAATTTTTCATTTTTTTGGCATTTTTGGTAGGAGTAAATGTCCAAAAATTGTCAAAAACTGGGTCAAAAATTGAAACTGAAAGTATTTCAATTTTTCTGACGTAGATTCAAAATATGATAAATACCATTGACAGAAATGCACAAATTTTGAAAATCGGTTGATTTTTAGCTAAGTTATGGCTTCTCAAAGTTGCAAATGTCTCAATTTTTTAAACAAAATAACACGTTTTTTCAATTTTTCACTTTCCTTGCCATATTTTTCAAAACATTTAATACACCTTATATACCGATTTAAAGTAAATTAAGAGCCGTATCCAGAAATGCATAAATGAGGAAAATCGGCTAAGTTGTTGAAAAGTTATGGTTCCTTAAAGATGGGGAAGATATCAATTTTTGTTTTAAACGATGATTTTGTTCATTTATAACTATTGTGGCCATATTTTCTAAAATATGGGTCAAAATCAAGTGTGGTGAAGTTTTTTTATACTCATTTTAATACCAGAAATCGATTGGACACAAAAAATTCCGATTTTAAAATTTTCATTTTTTTGGCAAAAATTGTCAAAAACTGGGTCAAAAATTGAAACTGAAAGTATTTTATTTTTTTTGACGTAGATTCAAAATATGATAAATACCATTGACAGAAAAGCAAAAATTTTAAAAATCGGTTAATTTTTTTTTATGGCTTGTCAAAGTTGCAAATGTCTCAATTTTTTAAACCAAATTATACGTTTTTTCAATTTTTCACTTTCCTTGCCATATTTTTCAAAACATTTAATAAACCTTATATACCGATTTTAAGTATAATAAAATCCGTATCCAGAAATGCATACATGAGGAAAATCGGCTAAGTTGTGGAAAAGTTATGGTTCCTCGGAGATGAGGAAGATATCAATATTTGTTTAAAGCGATGATTTTGTCCATTTATAACTATTGTGGCCATATTTTCTAAAATATGGGTCAAAATCAAGTGTGGTGAAGTTTTTTTTATACTCATTTTAATACCAGAAATCGATAAGGCACAAAAAATTCCGATTTTAAAATTTTCATTTTTTTGGCAATAATTGTCAAAAACTGGGTCAAAAATTGAAACTGAAAGTATTTTAATTTTTTTGACGTAGATTTAAAATATGATAAATACCATTGACAGAAATGCAAAAATTTTGAAAATCGGTTGATTTTTAGCTAAGTTATGGCTTCTCAAAGTTGCAAATGTCTCAATTTTTTAAACCAAAAACACGTTTTTTTTTCAATTTATCAATTTCCTCGCCGAATTTTTGAAAACATATAATAAACCTTATATACCGATTTTAAGTATAATAAAATCCCTATCCAGAAATGCATACATGAGGAAAATCGGCTAAGTTGTGGAAAAGTTATGGTTCCTCGGAGATGAGGAAGATATCAATATTTGTTTAAAGCGATGATTTTGTCCATTTATAGCTATTGTGGCCATATTTTCTAAAATATGGGTCAAAATCAAGTGTGGTGAAGTTTTTTTATACTCATTTTAATACCAGAAATCGATTGGGCACAAAAAATTCCGATTTTAAAATTTTCAATTTTTTGGCATTTTTGCTAGGAGTTAATGTGCAAAAATGGTCAAAAAATGGGTCAAATTTTAAAACTGACAATATGAAAAATTTTTTGATGTACAATAAAAATATGATCAATACTATTGACAGAAATGCATAAATTTTGAAAATCGGTTGATTTTTAGCTAAGTTATGGCTTCTCAAAGTTGCAAATGTCTCAATTTTTAAAACTAAAAGCACGTTTTTTTTCAATTTATCAATTTGCTCGCCATATTTTTCAAAACATGTAATAAACCTTTTATACCGATTTAAAGTATAATAAAAGCAGAAATGCATAAATGAGGAAAATCGGCTAAGTTGTTGAAAAGTTATGGTTCCTTAAAGATGGGGAAGATATCAATTTTTGTTTAAAACGATGATTTTGTCCATTTATAACTTTTGTGGCCATATTTTCTAAAATATGGGTCAAAATCAAGTGTGGTGAAGTTTTTTTATACTCATTTTAATACCAGAAATCGATTGGGCACAAAAAATTCCGATTTTAAAATTTTCATTTTTTTGGCAAAAATTGTCAAAAACTGGGTCAAAAATTGAAACTAAAAGTATTTCATTTTTTTTGACGTAGATTCAAAATATGATAAATACCATTGACAGAAATGCACAAATTTTGAAAATCGGCTGATTTTTAACTAAGTTATGGCTTCTCAAAGTTGCAAAATTCTCAAATTTTTTAACCAAATAACACGTTTTTTCAATTTTTCACTTACCTTGCCATATTTTTCAAAACATTTAATAAACCTTATATACCGATTTTAAGTATAATAAAATCCCTATCCAGAAATGCATACATGAGGAAAATCGGCTAAGTTGTGGAAAAGTTATGGTTCCTCGGAGATGAGGAAGATATCAATATTTGTTTAAAGCGATGATTTTGTCCATTTATAGCTATTGTGGCCATATTTTCTAAAATATGGGTCAAAATCAAGTGTGGTGAAGTTTTTTTATACTCATTTTAATACCAGAAATCGATTGGGCACAAAAAATTCCGATTTTAAAATTTTCAATTTTTTGACATTTTTGCTAGGAGTTAATGTGCAAAAATGGTCAAAAAATGGGTCAAATTTTAAAACTGACAATATGAACAATTTTTTGATGTACAATAAAAATATGATCAATACTATTGACAGAAATGCATAAATTTTGAAAATCGGCTGATTTTTAGCTAAGTTATGGCTTCTCAAAGTTGCAAAATTCTCAAATTTTTTAACCAAATAACACGTTTTTTCAATTTTTCACTTTCCTTGCCATATTTTTCAATACATTTAATAAACCATATATACCGATTTAAAGTATAATAAAAGCCGTATCCAGAAATGCATAAATGAGGAAAATCGGCTAAGTTGTTGAAAAGTTATGGTTCCTTAAAGATGGGGAAGATATCAATTTTTGTTTAAAACGATGATTTTGTCCATTTATAACTATTGTGGCCATATTTTCTAAAATATAGGTCAAAATCAAGTGTGGTGAAGTTTTTTTATACTCATTTTAATACCAGAAATCGATTGGGCACAAAAAATTCCGATTTTAAAATTTTCATTTTTTTGGCAAAAATTGTCAAAAACTGGGTCAAAAATTGAAACTAAAAGTATTTCAATTTTTTTGACGTTGATTCAAGATATGATAAATACCATTGACAGAAATGCATAAATTTTGAAAATCGGCTGATTTTTAGCTAAGTTATGGCTTCTCAAAGTTGCAAAAGTCCTAATTTTTTAAACCAAATAACACGTTTTTTCAATTTTTCACTTTCCTTGCCATATTTTTCAAAACATTTAATAAACCTTATATACCGATTTAAAGTATAATAGAAGCCGTATCCAGAAATGCATAAATGAGGAAAATCGGCTAAGTTGTGGAAAAGTTATGGTTCCTCGGAGATGAGGAAGATATCAATATTTGTTTAAAGCTATTGTGGCCATATTTCCTAAAATATGGGTCAAAATCAAGTGTGGTGAAGTTTTTTTATACTCATTTTGATACCAGAAATCGATAAGGCACAAAAAATTCCGATTTTAAATTTTTAATTTTTTTGTCATTTTTGGTAGGAGTTAATGTCCAAAAATTGTCAAAAACTGGGTCAAAAATTGAAACTAAAAGTATTTCAATTTTTTTGACGTAGATTCAAAATATGATAAATACCATTGACAGAAATGCAAAAATTTTGAAAATCGGCTGATTTTTAGCTAAGTTATGGCTTCTCAAAGTTGCAAATGTCTCAATTTTTTAAACCAAAAACACGTTTTTTTTTAATTTATGACTTTCCTCGCCATATTTTTCAAAACATGTAATAAACCTTATATACCGATTTAAAGTATAATAAAAGCCGTATCCAGAAATGCATAAATGAGGAAAATCGGCTAAGTTGTGGAAAAGTTATGGTTCTTCAAAGATGGGGAAGATATCAATTTTTGTTTAAAACGATGATTTTGTCCATTTATAACTTTTGTGGCCATATTTTCTAAAATATATGTCAAAATCAAGTGTGGTAAAGTTTTTTATACTCATTTTGATACCAGAAATCGTTTGGGCACGAAAAATTCCGATTTTAAAATTTTCAATTTTTTGGCATTTTTGCTAGGAGTTAATGTGCAAAAATGGTCAAAAAATGGGTCAAATTTTAAAACTGACAATATGAACAATTTTTTGATGTACAATAAAAATATGATCAATACTATTGACAGAAATGCATAAATTTTGAAAATCGGCTGATTTTTAGCTAAGTTATGGCTTCTCAAAGTTGCAAAATTCTCAAATTTTTAAACCAAATAACACGTTTTTTCAATTTTTCACTTTCCTTGCCATATTTTTCAAAACATTTAATAAACCTTATATACCGATTTTAAGTATAATAAAATCCGTATCCAGAAATGCATACATGAGGAAAATCGGCTAAGTTGTGGAAAAGTTATGGTTCCTCGGAGATGAGGAAGATATCAATATTTGTTTAAAGCGATGATTTTGTCCATTTATAGCTATTGTGGCCATATTTCCTAAAATATGGGTCAAAATCAAGTGTGGTGAAGTTTTTTTTATACTCATTTTAATACCAGAAATCGATAAGGCACAAAAAATTCCGATTTTAAATTTTTAATTTTTTTGTCATTTTTGGTAGGAGTTAATGTCCAAAAATTGTCAAAAACTGGGTCAAAAATTGAAACTAAAAGTATTTCAATTTTTTTGACGTAGATTCAAAATATGATAAATACCATTGACAGAAATGCACAAATTTTGAAAATCGGTTGATTTTTAGCTAAGTTATGGCTTCTCAAAGTTGCAAATGTCTCAATTTTTTAAACCAAAAACACGTTTTTTTTTAATTTATCACTTTCCTCGCCATATTTTTCAAAACATGTAATAAACCTTATATACCGATTTAAAGTATAATAAAAGCCGTATCCAGAAATGCATAAATGAGGAAAATCGGCTAAGTTGTGGAAAAGTTATGGTTCTTCAAAGATGGGGAAGATATCAATTTTTGTTTAAAACGATGATTTTGTCCATTTATAACTTTTTGTGGCCATATTTTCTAAAATATATGTCAAAATCAAGTGTGGTAAAGTTTTTTATACTCATTTTGATACCAGAAATCGATTGGGCACAAAAAATTCCGATTTTAAAATTTTCAATTTTTTGGCATTTTTGGGAAGGAGTTAATGTGCAAAAATGGTCAAAAAATGGGTCAAAAATTGAAACTAAAAGTATTTCAATTTTTTTGACGTAGATTCAAAATATGATAAATACCAAAACATGTAATAAACCTTATATACCGATTTAAAGTATAATAAAAGCCGTATCCAGAAATGCATAAATGAGGAAAATCGGCTAAGTTGTGGAAAAGTTATGGTTCTTCAAAGATGGGGAAGATATCAATTTTTGTTTAAAACGATGATTTTGTCCATTTATAACTTTTGTGGCCATATTTTCTAAAATATATGTTAAAATCAAGTGTGGTAAAGTTTTTTATACTCATTTTGATACCAGAAATCGATTGGGCACAAAAAATTCCGATTTTAAAATTTTCAATTTTTGGCATTTTTGGTAGGAGTTAATGTGCAAAAATGGTCAAAAAATGGGTCAAATTTTAAAACTGACAATATGAACAATTTTTTGATGTACAATAAAAATATAATCAATACTATTGACAGAAATGCATAAATTTTGAAAATCGGCTGATTTTTAGCTAAGTTATGGCTTCTCACAGTTGCAAAATTCTCAAATTTTTAAACCAAATAACACGTTTTTTTAATTTTTCACTTTCCTTGCCATATTTTTCAAAACATTTAATAAACCTTATATACCGATTTAAAGTATAATAAAAGCCGTATCCAGAAATGCATAAATGAGGAAAATCGGCTAAGTTGTGGAAAAGTTATGGTTCTTCAAAGATGGGGAAGATATCAATTTTTGTTCAAAACGATGATTTTGTCCATTTATAACTTTTGTGGCCATATTTTCTAAAATATATGTCAAAATCAAGTGTGGTAAAGTTTTTTTATACTCATTTTGATACCAGAAATCGATAAGGCACAAAAAATTCCGATTTTAAATTTTTAATTTTTTTGTCATTTTTGGTAGGAGTTAATGTCCAAAAATTGTCAAAAACTGGGTCAAAAATTGAAACTAAAAGTATTTCAATTTTTTTGACGTAGATTCAAAATATGATAAATACCAAAACATGTAATAAACCTTATATACCGATTTAAAGTATAATAAAAGCCGTATCCAGAAATGCATAAATGAGGAAAATCGGCTAAGTTGTGGAAAAGTTATGGTTCTTCAAAGATGGGGAAGATATCAATTTTTGTTTAAAACGATGATTTTGTCCATTTATAACTTTTGTGGCCATATTTTCTAAAATATATGTCAAAATCAAGTGTGGTAAAGTTTTTTATACTCATTTTGATACCAGAAATCGATTGGGCACAAAAAATTCCGATTTTAAAATTTTCAATTTTTTGGCATTTTTGGTAGGAGTTAATGTGCAAAAATGGTCAAAAAATGGGTCAAATTTTAAAACTGACAATATGAACAATTTTTTGATGTACAATAAAAATATGATCAATACTATTGATAGAAATGCATAAATTTTGAAAATCGGCTGATTTTTAGCTAAGTTATGGCTTCTCACAGTTGCAAAATTCTCAAATTTTTAAACCAAATAACACGTTTTTTTAATTTTTCACTTTCCTTGCCATATTTTTCAAAACATTTAATAAACCTTATATACCGATTTAAAGTATAATAAAAGCCGTATCCAGAAATGCATAAATGAGGAAAATCGGCTAAGTTGTGGAAAAGTTATGGTTCTTCAAAGATGGGGAAGATATCAATTTTTGTTCAAAACGATGATTTTGTCCATTTATAACTTTTGTGGCCATATTTTCTAAAATATATGTCAAAATCAAGTGTGGTAAAGTTTTTTTATACTCATTTTGATACCAGAAATCGATAAGGCACAAAAAATTCCGATTTTAAATTTTTAATTTTTTTGTCATTTTTGGTAGGAGTTAATGTCCAAAAATTGTCAAAAACTGGGTCAAAAATTGAAACTAAAAGTATTTCAATTTTTTTGACGTAGATTCAAAATATGATAAATACCAGAAGAAATGACAGAAATGCAAAAATTTTGAAAATCGGCTGATTTTTAGCTAAGTTATGGCTTCTCAAAGTTGCAAATGTCTCAATTTTTTAAACCAAAAACACGTTTTTTTTAATTTATGACTTTCCTCGCCATATTTTTCAAAACATGTAATAAACCTTATATACCGATTTAAAGTATAATAAAAGCCGTATCCAGAAATGCATAAATGAGGAAAATCGGCTAAGTTGTGGAAAAGTTATGGTTCTTCAAAGATGGGGAAGATATCAATTTTTGTTTAAAACGATGATTTTGTCCATTTATAACTTTTGTGGCCATATTTTCTAAAATATATGTCAAAATCAAGTGTGGTAAAGTTTTTTATACTCATTTTGATACCAGAAATCGTTTGGGCACGAAAAATTCCGATTTTAAAATTTTCAATTTTTTGGCATTTTTGCTAGGAGTTAATGTGCAAAAATGGTCAAAAAATGGGTCAAATTTTAAAACTGACAATATGAACAATTTTTTGATGTACAATAAAAATATGATCAATACTATTGACAGAAATGCATAAATTTTGAAAATCGGCTGATTTTTAGCTAAGTTATGGCTTCTCAAAGTTGCAAAATGCTCAAATTTTTAAACCAAATAACACGTTTTTTCAATTTTTCACTTTCCTTGCCATATTTTTCAAAACATTTAATAAACCTTATATACCGATTTAAAGTATAATAAAAGCCGTATCCAGAAATGCATAAATGAGGAAAATCGGCTAAGTTGTGGAAAAGTTATGGTTCTTCAAAGATGGGGAAGATATCAATTTTTGTTTAAAACGATGATTTTGTCCATTTATAACTTTTGTGGCCATATTTTCTAAAATATATGTCAAAATCAAGTGTGGTAAAGTTTTTTATACTCATTTTGATACCAGAAATCGATTGGGCACAAAAAATTCCGATTTTAAAATTTTCAATTTTTTGGCATTTTTGCTAGGAGCTAATGTGCAAAAATGGTCAAAAAATGGGTCTAATTTTAAAACTGACAATATGAACAATTTTTTGATGTACAATAAAAATATGATCAATACTATTGACAGAAATGCATAAATTTTGAAAATCGGCTGATTTTTAGCTAAGTTATGGCTTCTCAAAGTTGCAAAAGTCTCAATTTTCTAAACCAAAAACACGTTTTTTTCAATTTATCACTTTCCTTTCCATATTTTTCAAGACATGTAATAAACTTTATATACCCATTTAAAGTATAATAAAAGCCGTATCCAGAAATGCATAAATTTTGAAAATCGGCTGATTTTTAGCTAAGTTATGGCTTCTCAAAGTTGCAAAAGTCTCAATTTTCTAAACCAAAAACACGTTTTTTTCAATTTATCACTTTCCTTTCCATATTTTTCAAGACATGTAATAAACTTTATATACCCATTTAAAGTATAATAAAAGCCGTATCCAGAAATGCATAAATTTTGAAAATCGGCTGATTTTTAGCTAAGTTATGGCTTCTCACAGTTGCAAAATTCTCAAATTTTTAAACCAAATAACACGTTTTTTTAATTTTTCACTTTCCTTGCCATATTTTTCAAAACATTTAATAAACCTTATATACCGATTTAAAGTATAATAAAAGCCGTATCCAGAAATGCATAAATGAGGAAAATCGGCTAAGTTGTGGAAAAGTTATGGTTCTTCAAAGATGGGGAAGATATCAATTTTTGTTCAAAACGATGATTTTGTCCATTTATAACTTTTGTGGCCATATTTTCTAAAATATATGTCAAAATCAAGTGTGGTAAAGTTTTTTTATACTCATTTTGATACCAGAAATCGATAAGGCACAAAAAATTCCGATTTTAAATTTTTAATTTTTTTGTCATTTTTGGTAGGAGTTAATGTCCAAAAATTGTCAAAAACTGGGTCAAAAATTGAAACTAAAAGTATTTCAATTTTTTTGACGTAGATTCAAAATATGATAAATACCAGAAGAAATGACAGAAATGCAAAAATTTTGAAAATCGGCTGATTTTTAGCTAAGTTATGGCTTCTCAAAGTTGCAAATGTCTCAATTTTTTAAACCAAAAACACGTTTTTTTTTAATTTATGACTTTCCTCGCCATATTTTTCAAAACATGTAATAAACCTTATATACCGATTTAAAGTATAATAAAAGCCGTATCCAGAAATGCATAAATGAGGAAAATCGGCTAAGTTGTGGAAAAGTTATGGTTCTTCAAAGATGGGGAAGATATCAATTTTTGTTTAAAACGATGATTTTGTCCATTTATAACTTTTGTGGCCATATTTTCTAAAATATATGTCAAAATCAAGTGTGGTAAAGTTTTTTTATACTCATTTTGATACCAGAAATCGATAAGGCACAAAAAATTCCGATTTTAAATTTTTAATTTTTTTGTCATTTTTGGTAGGAGTTAATGTCCAAAAATTGTCAAAAACTGGGTCAAAAATTGAAACTAAAAGTATTTCAATTTTTTTGACGTAGATTCAAAATATGATAAATACCAGAAGAAATGACAGAAATGCAAAAATTTTGAAAATCGGCTGATTTTTAGCTAAGTTATGGCTTCTCAAAGTTGCAAATGTCTCAATTTTTTAAACCAAAAACACGTTTTTTTTTAATTTATGACTTTCCTCGCCATATTTTTCAAAACATGTAATAAACCTTATATACCGATTTAAAGTATAATAAAAGCCGTATCCAGAAATGCATAAATGAGGAAAATCGGCTAAGTTGTGGAAAAGTTATGGTTCTTCAAAGATGGGGAAGATATCAATTTTTGTTTAAAACGATGATTTTGTCCATTTATAACTTTTGTGGCCATATTTTCTAAAATATATGTCAAAATCAAGTGTGGTAAAGTTTTTTATACTCATTTTGATACCAGAAATCGTTTGGGCACGAAAAATTCCGATTTTAAAATTTTCAATTTTTTGGCATTTTTGCTAGGAGTTAATGTGCAAAAATGGTCAAAAAATGGGTCAAATTTTAAAACTGACAATATGAACAATTTTTTGATGTACAATAAAAATATGATCAATACTATTGACAGAAATGCATAAATTTTGAAAATCGGCTGATTTTTAGCTAAGTTATGGCTTCTCAAAGTTGCAAAATGCTCAAATTTTTAAACCAAATAACACGTTTTTTCAATTTTTCACTTTCCTTGCCATATTTTTCAAAACATTTAATAAACCTTATATACCGATTTAAAGTATAATAAAAGCCGTATCCAGAAATGCATAAATGAGGAAAATCGGCTAAGTTGTGGAAAAGTTATGGTTCTTCAAAGATGGGGAAGATATCAATTTTTGTTTAAAACGATGATTTTGTCCATTTATAACTTTTGTGGCCATATTTTCTAAAATATATGTCAAAATCAAGTGTGGTAAAGTTTTTTATACTCATTTTGATACCAGAAATCGATTGGGCACAAAAAATTCCGATTTTAAAATTTTCAATTTTTTGGCATTTTTGCTAGGAGCTAATGTGCAAAAATGGTCAAAAAATGGGTCTAATTTTAAAACTGACAATATGAACAATTTTTTGATGTACAATAAAAATATGATCAATACTATTGACAGAAATGCATAAATTTTGAAAATCGGCTGATTTTTAGCTAAGTTATGGCTTCTCAAAGTTGCAAAAGTCTCAATTTTCTAAACCAAAAACACGTTTTTTTCAATTTATCACTTTCCTTTCCATATTTTTCAAGACATGTAATAAACTTTATATACCCATTTAAAGTATAATAAAAGCCGTATCCAGAAATGCATAAATTTTGAAAATCGGCTGATTTTTAGCTAAGTTATGGCTTCTCAAAGTTGCAAAAGTCTCAATTTTCTAAACCAAAAACACTTTTTTTCAATTTATCACTTTCCTTTCCATATTTTTCAAGACATGTAATAAACCTTATATACCCATTTAAAGTATAATAAAAGCCGTATCAAGAAATGCATAAATTTTGAAAATCGGCTGATTTTTAGCTAAGTTATGGCTTCACAAAGTTGCAAAATTCTCAAATTTTTAAACAAAATAACACGTTTTTTCAATTTTTCACTTTCCTTGCCATATTTTTCAAATTATGTAATAAACCTTCTATACCGATTTAAAGTATAATAAAAGCCGTATCCAGAAATGCATAAATGAGGAAAATCGGCTAAGTTGTGGAAAAGTTATGGTTCTTCAAAGATGGGGAATATATCAATTTTTGTTTAAAACGATGATTTTGTCCATTTATAACTTTTGTGGCCATATTTTCTAAAATATATGTCAAAATCAAGTGTGGTAAAGTTTTTTATACTCATTTTGATACCAGAAATCGATTGGGCACAAAAAATTCCGATTTTAAAATTTTCAATTTTTTGGCATTTTTGCTAGGAGTTAATGTGCAAAAATGGTCAAAAAATGGGTCAAATTTTAGAACTGACAATATGAACAATTTTTTGATGTACAATAAAAATATGATCAATACTATTGACAGAAATGCATAAATTTTGAAAATCGGCTGATTTTTAGCTAAGTTATGGCTTCTCAAAGTTGCAAAATTCTCAAATTTTTAAACCAAGTAACACGTTTTTTCAATTTTTCACTTTCCTTGCCATATTTTTCAAAACATTTAATAAACCTTATATACCGATTTAAAGTATAATAAAAGCCGTATCCAGAAATGCATAAATGAGGAAAATCGGCTAAGTTGTGGAAAAGTTATGGTTCTTCAAAGATGGGGAAGATATCAATTTTTGTTTAAAACGATGATTTTGTCCATTTATAACTTTTGTGGCCATATTTTCTAAAATATATGTCCAAATCAAGTGTGGTAAAGTTTTTTATACTCATTTTGATACCAGAAATCGATTGGGCACAAAAATTCCGATTTTAAAATTTTCAATTTTTTGGCATTTTTGCTAGGAGTTAATGTGCAAAAATGGTCAAAAAATGGGTCAAAAATTGAAACTGAAAGTATTTTATTTTTTTTGACGTAGATTCAAAATACGATAAATACCATTGACAGAAAAGCAAAAATTTTAAAAATCGGTTGATTTTTAGCTAAGTTATGGCTTCTCAAAGTGGCAAATGTCTCAATTTTTAAACCAAAAACACGTTTTTTTCAATTTATCACTTTCCTGGCCATATTTTTCGAAACATGTAATAAACCTTATATACCGATTTAAAGTATAATAAAAGCCGTATCCAGAAATGCATAAATGAGGAAAATCGGCTAAGTTGTGGAAAAGTTATGGTTCTTCAAAGATGGGGAAGATATCAATTTTTGTTTAAAACGATGATTTTGTCCATTTATAACTTTTGTGGCCATATTTTCTAAAATATATGTCAAAATCAAGTGTGGTAAAGTTTTTTATACTCATTTTGATACCAGAAATCGATTGGGCACAAAAAATTCCGATTTTAAAATTTTCATTTTTTTGGCAAAAATTGTCAAAAACTGGGTCAAAAATTGAAACTGAAAGTATTTTAATTTTTTTGTTGACGTAGATTCAAAATATGATAAATACCATTGACAGAAATGCAAAAATTTTGAAAATCGGTTGATTTTTAGCTAAGTTATGGCTTCTCAAAGTTGCAAATGTCTCACTTTTTTAAACCAAAAACACGTTTTTTTTTTTCAATTTATCAATTTCCTCGCCATATTTTTCAAAACATGTAATAAACCTTTTATACCGATTTAAAGTATAATAAAAGCCGTATCCAGAAATGCATAAATGATGAAAATCGGCTAAGTTTTGGAAAAGTTATGGTTCCTCAAAGATGGGGAAGTTATCAATTTTTGTTTAAAACGATGATTTTGTCCATTTATAACTTTTGTGGCCATATTTTCTAAAATATATGTCAAAATCAAGTGTGGTAAAGTTTTTTATACTCATTTTGATACCAGAAATCGATTGGGCACAAAAAATTCCGATTTTAAAATTTTCAATTTTTTGGAGGAGTTAATGTGCAAAAATGGTCAAAAAATGGGTCAAATTTTAAAACTTACAATATGAACAATTTTTTGATGTACATTAAAAATATGATCAGTAACTGTTGACAGAAATGCATAAATTTTGAAAATCGGCTGATTTTTAGCTAAGTTATGGCTTCTCAAAGTTGCAAAATTCTCAAATTTTTAAACCAAATTATACGTTTTTTCAATTTTTCACTTTCCTTGCCATATTTTTCAAAACATTTAATAAACCTTATATACCAATTTTAAGTATAATAAAATCCGTATCCAGAAATGCATACATGAGGAAATCGGCTAAGTTGTGGAAAAGTTATGGTTCCTCAAAAGATGGGGAAGATATCAATTTTGGTTTAAAACAATGATTTTGTCCATTTATTACTTTTGTGGCCATATTTTCTAAAATATTTGTCAAAATCAAGTGTGGTAAAGTTTTTTTATACTCATTTTAATGCCAGAAATCGATTGGACACAAAAAATTCCGATTTTAAAATTTTCACTTTTTGGCATTTTTGGTTGGAGTTAATGTGCAAAAATTGTCAAAACCTGGGTCAAAAATTGAAACTGAAAGTATTTTATTTTTTTGACGTAGATTCAAAATACGATAAATACCATTGACAGAAAAGCAAAAATTTTAAAAATCGGTTGTTTTTTAGCTAAGTTATGGCTTCTCAAAGTTGCAAATGTATCAATTTTTTAAACCAAAAACACGTTTTTTTTTTCAATTTATCACTTTCCTGGCCATATTTTTCAAATTATCTAATAAACCTTATATACCGATTTAAAGTATAATAAAAGCCGTATCCAGAAATGCATAAATGAGAAAAATCGGCTAAGTTGTTGATAAGTTATGGTTTCTCAAAGATGGGGAAGATATCAAATTTTGTTCAGAACGATGATTTTGTCCATTTATAACTATTGTGGCCATATTTTCTAAAATATATGTCAAAATCAAGTGTGGTAAAGTTTTTTTATACTCATTTTGATACCAGAAATCGATTGGGCACAAAAAATTCCGATTTTAAAATTTTCATTTTTTTGGCAAAAATTGTCAAAAACTGGGTCAAAAATTGAAACTGAAAGTATTTTAATTTTTTTGTTGACGTAGATTCAAAATATGATAAATACCATTGACAGAAATGCAAAAATTTTGAAAATCGGTTGATTTTTAGCTAAGTTATGGCTTCTCAAAGTTGCAAATGTCTCAATTTTTTAAACCAAAAACACGTTTTTTTTTTCAATTTATCAATTTCCTCGCCATATTTTTCAAAACATGTAATAAACCTTTTATACCGATTTAAAGTATAATAAAAGCCGTATCCAGAAATGCATAAATGATGAAAATCGGCTAAGTTTTGGAAAAGTTATGGTTCCTCAAAGATGGGGAAGATATCAATTTTTGTTTAAAACTATGATTTTGTCCATTTATAACTTTTGTGGCCATATTTTCTAAAATATATGTCAAAATCAAGTGTGGTAAAGTTTTTTATACTCATTTTGATACCAGAAATCGATTGGGCACAAAAATTCCGATTTTAAAATTTTCAATTTTTTGGCATTTTTGCTAGGAGTTAATGTGCAAAAATGGTCAAAAAATGGGTCAAATTTTAAAACTGACAATATGAACAATTTTTTGATGTACAATAAAAATATGATCAATACTATTGATAGAAATGCATAAATTTTGAAAATCGGCTGATTTTTAGCTAAGTTATGGCTTCTCAAAGTTGAAAAAGTCTCAATTTTCTAAACCAAAAACACGTTTTTTTCAATTTATCACTTTCCTTTCCATATTTTTCAAGACATGTAATAAACCTTATATACCCATTTAAGGTATAATAAAAGCCGTATCCAGAAATGCATAAATGAGGAAAATCGGCTAAGTTGTTGAAAAGTTATGGTTCCTCAAAGATGGGGAAGTTATCAATTTTGTTTAAAACGATGATTTTGTCCATTTATAACTTTTGTGGCCATATTTTCTAAAATATATGTCAAAATCAAGTGTGGTAAAGTTTTTTATACTCATTTTGATACCAGAAATCGATTGGGCACAAAAAATTCCGATTTTAAAATTTTCACTTTTTGGCATTTTTGGTAGGAGTTAATGTGCAAAAATTGTCAAAAACTGGGTCAAAAATTGAAACTGAAAGTATTTTATTTTTTTGACGTAGATTCAAAATACGATAAATACCATTGACAGAAAAGCAAAAATTTTAAAAATCGGTTGTTTTTTAGCTAAGTTATGGCTTCTCAAAGTTGCAAATGTCTAAATTTTTTAAACCAAAAACACGTTTTTTTTTCAATTTATCACTTTCCTCGCCATATTTTTCAAAACATGTAATAAACCTAATAAACCGATTTAAAATATAATAAAAGCCGTATCCAGAAATGCATAAATGAGAAAAATCGGCTAAGTTGTTGATAAGTTATGGTTTCTCAAAGATGGGGAAGATATCAATTTTTGTTCAGAACGATGATTTTGTCCATTTATAACTATTGTGGCCATATTTTCTAAAATATGGGTCAAAATGAAGTCTGGTAAAGTTTTTATATACTCATTTTAATACCAGAAATCGATAAGGCACAAAAAATTCCGATTTTAAAATTTTCACTTTTTTGGCATTTTTGGTAGGAGTTAATGTGCAAAAATTGTCAAAAACTGGGTCAAAAATTGAAACTGAAAGTATTTTATTTTTTTGACGTAGATTCAAAATATGATAAATACCATTGACAGAAATGCAAAAATTTTGAAAATCGGTTGATTTTTAGCTAAGTTATGGCTTTTTAAAGTTGCAAATGTCTCAATTTTTTAAACCAAAAACACTTTTTTTTTCAACTTTTCACTTTCCTTGCCATATTTTTCAAAACATTTAATAAACCTTATATACCGATTTAAAGTATAATAAAAGCCGTATCCAGAAATGCATAAATGAGGAAAATCGGCTAAGTTGTGGAAAAGTTATGGTTCCTCGGAGATGAGGAAGATATCAATATTTGTTCAAAACGATGATTTTGACCATTTATCACTATTGTGGTCATATTTTCTAAAATATGGGTCAAAATCAAGTGTAGTAAATTTTGAAAATCGGTTGATTTTTAGCTAAGTTATGGCCTTTCAGAGTTGCAAATGTCTCAATTTTTTAAGCCAAAAACACTTTTTTTTTCAATTTATCACTTTCCTTGCCATATTTTTCAAATTATGTAATAAGCCTTATATACCGATTTAAAGTATAATAAAAGCCGTATCCAGAAATGCATAAATGAGGAAAATCGGCTAAGTTGTGGAAAAGTTATGGTTCCTCAAAGATGGGGAAGATATCAATTTTTGTTTAAAACGATGATTTTGTCCATTTATAACTTTTGTGGCCATATTTTCTAAAATATATGTCAAAATCAAGTGAGGTTAAGTTTTTTATACTCATTTTCATACCAGAAATCGATTGCGCACAAAAAATTCCGATTTTAAAATTTTCAATTTTTTGGCATTTTTGCTAGGGGTTAATGTGCGAAAATTGTCAAAAAATGGGTCAAAAATTGAAACTGAAAGTATTTTATTTTTTTTTGACGTAGATTCAAAATATGATAAATACCATTGACAGAAATGCAAAAATTTTGAAAATCGGTTGATTTTTAGCTAAGTTGTGGCTTTTCAAAGTTGCAAATGTGTCAATTTTTTAAACCAAAAACACTTTTTTTTCAATTTATCACTTTCCTTGCCATATTTTTCAAATTATGTAATAATCCTTATATACCGATTTAAAGTATAATAAAAGCCGTATCCAGAAATGCATAAATGAGGAAAATCGGCTAAGTTGTGGAAAAGTTATGGTTGCTCAAAGATGGGGAAGATATCAATTTTTGTTTAAAATGATGATTTTGTCCATTTATAACTTTTATGGCCATATTTTCTAAAATATATGTCAAAATCAAGTGTGGTTAAGTTTTTTATACTCATTTTGATACCAGAAATCGATTGCGCACAAAAAATTCCGATTTTAAAATTTTCAATTTTTTGGCATTTTTGCTAGGAGTTAACGTGCGAAAATTGTCAAAAAATGGGTCAAAAATTGAAACTGAAAGTATTTTATTTTTTTTTTGACGTAGATTCAAAATATGATAAATACCATTGACAGAAATGCAAAAATTTTGAAAATCGGTTGATTTTTAGCTAAGTTGTGGCTTTTCAAAGTTGCAAATGTGTCAATTTTTTAAACCAAAAACACTTTTTTTTCAATTTATCACTTTCCTTGCCATATTTTTCAAATTATGTAATAATCCTTATATACCGATTTAAAGTATAATAAAAGCCGTATCCAGAAATGCATAAATGAGGAAAATCGGCTAAGTTGTGGAAAAGTTATGGTTCCTCAAATATGGGGAAGATATCAATTTTTGTTTAAAACGATGATTTTGTCCATTTATAACTATTGTTGCCATATTTTCTAAAATATGGGTCAAAATCAAGTGTGGTAAAGATTTTTTATACTCATTTGAATACCAGAAATGGGTAAGGCATAAAAAATTCCGATTTTAAAATTTTCACTTTTTTGGCATTTTTGGTAGGAGTTAATGTGCAAAAATGGTCAAAAAATGGGTCAAAAATTGAAACTGAAAGTATTTTAATTTTTTTGACGTAGATTCAAAATATGATAAATACCATTGGCAGAAATGCAAAAATTTTGAAAATCGGTTGATTTTTAGCTAAGTTATGGATTTTCAAAGTTGCAAATGTCTCAATTTTTTAAACCAAAAACACTTTTTTTCAATTTATCACTTTCCTTGCCATATTTTTCAAATTATGTAATAAACCTTATATACCGAATTAAAGTATAATAAAAGCCGTATCCAGAAATGCATAAATGAGGAAAATCGGCTAAGTTGTGGAAAAGTTATGGTTCCTCAAATATGGGGAAGATATCAATTTTTGTTTAAAACGATGATTTTGTCCATTTATAACTTTTGTGGCCATATATTCTAAAATATATGTCAAAATCAAGTGTGGTTAAGTTTTTTATACTCATTTTAATACCAGAAATCGATAAGGCAGAAAAAATTCCGATTTTAAAATTTTCACTTTTTTGGCATTTTTGCTAGGAGTTAATGTGCGAAAATTGTCAAAAAATGGGTCAAAAATTGAAACTGAAAGTATTTTTTTTTGACGTAGATTCAAAATATGATAAATACCATTGACAGAAATGCAAAAATTTTGAAAATCGGTTGGTTTTTAGCTAAGATATGGCTTCTCAAAGTTGCAAATGTCTCAATTTTTTAAACAAAAAACATGTTTTTTTCAATTTATCACTTTCCTTGCCATATTTTTCAAATTATGTAATAAACCTTATATACCGATTTAAAGTATAATAAAAGCCGTATCCAGAAATGCATAAATGAGGAAAATCGGCTAAGTAGTTGATAAGTTTTGGTCTCTCAAAAATGGGGAAGATATCAAATTTTGTTCAAAACGATGATTTTGTCCATTTATAACTATTGTTGCCATATTTTCTAAAATATGGGTCAAAATCAAGTGTGGTAAAGTTTTTTTATACTCATTTTAATACCACAAATCGATTGGGCACAAAAAATTCCGATTTTAAAATTTTCACTTTTTTGGTATTTTTGGTAGAAGTTAATGTGCAAAAATTGTCAAAAACTGGGTCAAAAATTGAAACTGAAAGTATTTTAATTTTTTTTGACGTAGATTCAAAATATGATAAATACCATTGACAGAAATGCATAAATTTTGAAAATCGGCTGATTTTTAGTTATGGCTTCTCAAAGTTGCAAAATTCTCAATTTTTTAAACCAAATATAACGTTTTTTCAACTTTTGACTTTCCTTGCCATATTTTTCAAAACATTTAATAAACCTTATATACCGATTTAAAGTATAATAAAAGCCGTATCCAGAAATGCATAAATGAGGAAAATCGGCTAAGTTGTGGAAAAGTTATGGTTCCTCGGAGATGAGGAAGATATCAATATTTGTTCAAAACGATGATTTTGACCATTTATCACTATTGTGGTCATATTTTCTAAAATATGGGTCAAAATCAAGTGTGGTAAAGTTTTTTTATAGTCATTTTAATACCAGAAATCAATAAGGCACAAAAAATTCCGATTTTAAAATTCTCACTTTTTTGACATTTTTGCTAGTAGTAAATTTGCAAAATTTGTCAAAAAATGGGTCAAAAATTGCAACTGAAAGTATTTCAATTTTTTTCACGTAGATTAAAAATATGATAAATAAAATTGAAAGAAATGCAAAAATTTTAAAAATCGGTTGATTTTTAGCTAAGTTATGGCTTCTCAAAGTTGCAAATGTCTCAATTTTTTAAACCAAAAACACGTTTTTTTCAATTTATCACTTTCCTCGCCATATTTTTCAAAACATGTAATAAACCTAATATACCGATTTAAAATATAATAAAAGCCATATCCAGAATTGCATAAATGAGGAAAATCGGCTAAGTTGTTGATAAGTTATGGTTTCTCAAAGATGGGGAAGATATCAATTTTTGTTCAGAACGATTATTTTGTCCATTTATAACTATTGTGGTCATATTTTCTGAAATATGGGTCAAAATCAAGTGTGGTAAAGTTTTTTTATACTCATTTTAATACCAGAAATCGATAAGGCACAAAAAATTCCGATTTTAAAATTTTCACTTTTTTGGCATTTTTGGTAGGAGTTAATGTCCAAAAATTGTCAAAAACTGGGTCAAAAATTGAAACTGATAGTATTTTTTTTTTTTTGACGTAGATTCAAAATATGATAAATACCATTGACAGAAATGCAAAAATTTTGAAAATCGGTTGATTTTTAGCTTAGTTATGGCTTTTCAAAGGTGCAAATGTCTCAATTTTTTAAACCAAAAACACTTTTTTTTTCAATTTATCACTTTCTTTGCCATATTTTTCAAAACATTTAATAAACCTTATATACCGATTTAAAGTATAATAAAAGCCGTATCCAGAAATGCATAAATGAGGAAAATCGGCTAAGTTGTGGAAAAGTTATGGTTCCTCGGAGATGAGGAAGATATCAATATTTGTTCAAAACGATGATTTTGACCATTTATCACTATTGTGGTCATATTTTCTAAAATATGGGTCAAAATCAAGTGTGGTAGTTTTTTTATACTCATTTTAATACCAGAAATCGATTGGTCACAAAAAATTCCGATTTTAAAAATTTCACTTTTTTGACATTTTTGCTAGTAGTAAATTTGCAAAATTTGTCAAAAAAATGGGTCAAAAATTGCAACTGAAAGTATTTCAATTTTTTTCACGTAGATTTAATATATGATAAATACCATTGACAGAAATGCAAAAATTTTAAAAATCGGTTGATTTTTAGCTAAGTTATGGCTTCTCAAAGTTGCAAATGTCTCAATTTTTTAAACCAAAAACACGTTTTTTTCAATTTATCACTTTCCTCGCCATATTTTTCAAAACATGTAATAAACCTAATATACCGATTTAAAGTATAATAAAAGCCGTATCCAGAAATGCATAAATAAGAACAATCGGCTAAGTTGTTGAAAAGTTATGGTTCCTCAAAGATGGGGAAGATATCAATTTTTGTTTAACACGATGATTTTGTCCATTTATAACTTTTGTGGCCATATTTTCTAAAATATATGTCAAAATCAAGTGAGGTAAAGTTTTTTATACTCATTTTTATACCAGAAATCGATTGGGCACAAAAAATTCCGATTTTAAAATTTCCAATTTTTTGGCATTTTTGCTAGGAGTTAATGTGCAAAAATTGTCAAAAAATGGGTCAAAAATTAAAACTGAAAGTATTTTAATTTTTTTGACGTAGATTCAAAATATGATAAATACCATTGACAGAAATGCAAAAATTTTGAAAATCGGTTGATTTTTAGCTAAGTTATGGCTTCTCAAAGTTGCAAATGTCTCAATTTTTTAAACCAAAAACACGTTTTTTTTCAATTTATCACTTTTCTCGCCATATATTTCAAAACATGTAATAAACCTTATATACCGATTTAAAGTATAATAAAAGCCGTATCCAGAAATGCATAAATGAGGAAAATCGGCTAAGTTGTGGAAAAGTTATGGTTCCTCGGAGATGAGGAAGATATCAATATTTTTTCAAAACGATGATTTTGACCATTTATCACTATTGTGGCCATATTTTCTAAAATATGGGTCAAAATCAAGTGTGGTAAAGTTTTTTTATACTCATTTTAATACCAGAAATCGATTGGTCACAAAAAATTCCGATTTTAAAAATTTCACTTTTTTGACATTTTTGCTAGTAGTAAATTTGCAAAATTTGTCAAAAAAATGGGTCAAAAATTGCAACTGAAAGTATTTCAATTTTTTTCACGTAGATTTAATATATGATAAATACCATTGACAGAAATGGAAAAATTTTGAAAATCGGTTGATTTTTAGCTAAGTTATGGCTTCTCAAAGTTGCAAATGTCTCAATTTTTTAAACCAAAAACACGTTTTTTCAATTTATCACTTTCCTCGCCATATTTTTCAAAACATGTAATAAACCTAATATACCGATTTAAAGTATAATAAAAGCCGTATCCAGAAATGCATAAATAAGAACAATCGGCTAAGTTGTTGAAAAGTTATGGTTCCTCAAAGATGGGGAAGATATCAATTTTTGTTTAACACGATGATTTTGTCCATTTATAACTTTTGTGGCCATATTTTCTAAAATATATGTCAAAATCAAGTGAGGTAAAGTTTTTTATACTCATTTTTATACCAGAAATCGATTGGGCACAAAAAATTCCGATTTTAAAATTTCCAATTTTTTGGCATTTTTGCTAGGAGTTAATGTGCAAAAATTGTCAAAAAATGGGTCAAAAATTAAAACTGAAAGTATTTTAATTTTTTTGACGTAGATTCAAAATATGATAAATACCATTGACAGAAATGCAAAAATTTTGAAAATCGGTTGATTTTTAGCTAAGTTATGGCTTCTCAAAGTTGCAAATGTCTCAATTTTTGAAACCAAAAACACGTTTTTTTTTCAATTTATCACTTTTCTCGCCATATATTTCAAAACATGTAATAAACCTTATATACCGATTTAAAGTATAATAAAAGCCGTATCCAGAAATGCATAAATGAGGAAAATCGGCTAAGTTGTGGAAAAGTTATGGTTCCTCGGAGATGAGGAAGATATCAATATTTTTTCAAAACGATGATTTTGACCATTTATCACTATTGTGGCCATATTTTCTAAAATATGGGTCAAAATCAAGTGTGGTAAAGTTTTTTTATACTCATTTTAATACCAGAAATCGATTGGTCACAAAAAATTCCGATTTTAAAAATTTCACTTTTTTGACATTTTTGCTAGTAGTAAATTTGCAAAATTTGTCAAAAAAATGGGTCAAAAATTGCAACTGAAAGTATTTCAATTTTTTTCACGTAGATTTAATATATGATAAATACCATTGACAGAAATGCAAAAATTTTAAAAATCGGTTGATTTTTAGCTAAGTTATGGCTTCTCAAAGTTGCAAATGTCTCAATTTTTTAAACCAAAAACACGTTTTTTTCAATTTATCACTTTCCTCGCCATATTTTTCAAAACATGTAATAAACCTAATATACCGATTTAAAGTATAATAAAAGCCGTATCCAGAAATGCATAAATAAGAACAATCGGCTGAGTTGTTGAAAAGTTATGGTTCCTCGGAGATGAGGAAGATATCAATATTTGTTCAAAACGATGATTTTGACCATTTATCACTATTATGGCCATATTTTCTAAAATATGGGTCAAAATCAAGTGTGGTAAAGTTTTTTTATACTCATTTTAATACCAGAAATCGATAAGGCACAAAAAATTCCGATTTTAAAATTTTCGCTTTTTTGGCATTTTTGGTAGGAGTTAATGTGCAAAAATGGTCAAAAACTGGGTCAAAAATTGAAACTGAAAGTATTTTAATTTTTTTGACGTAGATTCAAAATATGATAAATACCATTGACAGAAATGCAAAAATTTTGAAAATCGGCTGATTTTTAGTTATGGCTTCTCAAAGTTGCAAAATTCTCAATTTTTTAAACCAAATAACACGTTTTTTCAACTTTTCACTTTCCTTGCCATATTTTTCAAAACATTTAATAAACCTTATATACCGATTTAAAGTATAATAAAAGCCGTATCCAGAAATGCATAAATGAGGAAAATCGGCTAAGTTGTGGAAAAGTTATGGTTCCTCGGAGATGAGGAAGATATCAATATTTGTTCAAAACGATGATTTTGACCATTTATCACTATTGTGGTCATATTTTCTAAAATATGGGTCAAAATCAAGTGTGGTAGTTTTTTTATACTCATTTTAATACCAGAAATCGATTGGTCACAAAAAATTCCGATTTTAAAAATTTCACTTTTTTGACATTTTTGCTAGTAGTAAATTTGCAAAATTTGTCAAAAAATGGGTCAAAAATTGCAACTGAAAGTATTTCATTTTTTTCACGTAGATTTAATATATGATAAATACCATTGACAGAAATGCAAAAATTTTAAAAATCGGTTGATTTTTAGCTAAGTTATGGCTTCTCAAAGTTGCAAATGTCTCAATTTTTTAAACCAAAAACACGTTTTTTTCAATTTATCACTTTCCTCGCCATATTTTTCAAAACATGTAATAAACCTAATATACCGATTTAAAGTATAATAAAAGCCGTATCCAGAAATGCATAAATAAGAACAATCGGCTAAGTTGTTGAAAAGTTATGGTTCCTCAAAGATGGGGAAGATATAAATTTTTGTTTAACACGATGATTTTGTCCATTTATAACTTTTGTGGCCATATTTTCTAAAATATATGTCAAAATCAAGTGAGGTAAAGTTTTTTATACTCATTTTTATACCAGAAATCGATTGGGCACAAAAAATTCCGATTTTAAAATTTCCAATTTTTTGGCATTTTTGCTAGGAGTTAATGTGCAAAAATTGTCAAAAAATGGGTCAAAAATTAAAACTGAAAGTATTTTAATTTTTTTGACGTAGATTCAAAATATGATAAATACCATTGACAGAAATGCAAAAATTTTGAAAATCGGTTGATTTTTAGCTAAGTTATGGCTTCTCAAAGTTGCAAATGTCTCAATTTTTGAAACCAAAAACACGTTTTTTTTCAATTTATCACTTTTCTCGCCATATATTTCAAAACATGTAATAAACCTTATATACCGATTTAAAGTATAATAAAAGCCGTATCCAGAAATGCATAAATGAGGAAAATCGGCTAAGTTGTGGAAAAGTTATGGTTGCTCGGAGATGAGGAAGATATCAATATTTGTTCAAAACGATGATTTTGACCATTTATCACTATTGTGGCCATATTTTCTAAAATATGGGTCAAAATCAAGTGTGGTAAAGTTTTTTTATACTCATTTTAATACCAGAAATCGATTGGTCACAAAAAATTCCGATTTTAAAAATTTCACTTTTTTGACATTTTTGCTAGTAGTAAATTTGCAAAATTTGTCAAAAAAATGGGTCAAAAATTGCAACTGAAAGTATTTTAATTTTTTTCACGTAGATTTAATATATGATAAATACCATTGACAGAAATGCAAAAATTTTGAAAATCGGTTGATTTTTAGCTAAGTTATGGCTTTCCAAAGTTGCAAATGTCTCAATTTTTTAAACCAAAAACACGTTTTTTTCAATTTATCACTTTCCTCGCCATATTTTTCAAAACATGTAATAAACCTAATATACCGATTTAAAGTATAATAAAAGCCGTATCCAGAAATGCATAAATGAGGAAAATCGGCTAAGTTGTGGAAAAGTTATGGTTCCTCAAAGATGGGGAAGACATCAATATTTGTTCAAAACGATGATTTTGACCATTTATCACTATTGTGGTCATATTTTCTAAAATATGGGTCAAAATCAAGTGTGGTAAAGTTTTTTTATACTCATTTTAATACCAGAAATCGATTGGGCATAAAAAATTCCGATTTTAAAATTTTCACTTTTTTGGCATTTTTGGTAGGAGTTAATGTGCAAAAATTGTCAAAAACTGGGTCAAAAATTGAAACTGAAAGTATTTTAATTTTTTTGACGTAGATTCAAAATATGATAAATACCATTGACAGAAATGCAAAAATTTTGAAAATCGGTTGATTTTTAGCTAAGTTATGGCTTTTCAATGTTGCAAATGTCTCAATTTCTTAAACCAAAAACACGTTTTTTTTCAATTTATCACTTTCCTTGCCATATTTTTCAAAACATGTAATAAACCTTATATACCGATTTAAAATATAATAAAAGCCGTATCCAGAAATGCATAAATGAGGAAAATCGGCTAAGTTGTGGAAAAGTTATGGTTCCTCAAAGATGGGGAAGATATAAATATTTGTTCAAAACGATGATTTTGACCATTCATCACTATTGTGGTCATATTTTCTAAAATATGGTTCAAAATCAAGTGTGGTAAAGTTTTTTTATACTTATTTTAATACCAGAAATCGATTAGGCACAAAAATTCCGATTTTAAAATTTTCACTTTTTTGGCATTTTTGGTAGGAGTTAATGTGCAAAAATTGTCAAAAACTGGGTCAAAAATTGAAACTGAAAGTATTTTAATTTTTTTGACGTAGATTCAAAATATGATAAATACCATTGACAGAAATGCATAAATTTTGAAAATCGGCTGATTTTTAGTTATGGCTTCTCAAAGTTGCAAAATTCTCAATTTTTTAAACCAAATAACACGTTTTTTCAACTTTTCACTTTCCTTGCCATATTTTTCAAAACATTTAATAAACCTTATATACCGATTTAAAGTATAATAAAAGCCGTATCCAGAAATGCATAAATGAGGAAAATCGGCTAAGTTGTGGAAAAGTTATGGTTCCTCGGAGATGAGGAAGATATCAATATTTGTTCAAAACGATGATTTTGACCATTTATCACTATTGTGGTCATATTTTCTAAAATATGGGTCAAAATCAAGTGTGGTAAAGTTTTTTTATACTCATTTTAATACCAGAAATCGATTGGGCATAAAAAATTCCGATTTTAAAATTTTCACTTTTTTGACATTTTTGCTAGTAGTAAATTTGCAAAATTTGTCAAAAAATCGGTCAAAAATTAAAACTGAAAGTATTTTAATTTTTTTGACGTAGATTCAAAATATGATAAATACCATTGACAGAAATGCAAAAATTTTGAAAATCGGTTGATTTTTAGCTAAGTTATGGCTTTTTAAAGTTGCAAATGTCTCAATTTTTTAAACCAAAAACACTTTTTTTTCAACTTTTCACTTTCCTTGCCATATTTTTCAAAACATTTAATAAACCTTATATACCGATTTAAAGTATAATAAAAGCCGTATCCAGAAATGCATAAATGAGGAAAATCGGCTAAGTTGTGGAAAAGTTATGGTTCCTCGGAGATGAGGAAGATATCAATATTTGTTCAAAACGATGATTTTGACCATTTATAACTTTTGTGGCCATATTTTCTAAAATATATGTCAAAATCAAGTGAGGTAAAGTTTTTTATACTCATTTTTATACCAGAAATCGATTGGGCACAAAAAATTCCGATTTTAAAATTTCCAATTTTTTGACATTTTTGCTAGTAGTAAATTTGCAAAATTTGTCAAAAAATCGGTCAAAAATTAAAACTGAAAGTATTTTAATTTTTTTGACGTAGATTAAAAATATGATAAATACCATTGACAGAAATGCATAAATTTTGAAAATCGGCTGATTTTTAGTTATGGCTTCTCAAAGTTGCAAAATTCTCAATTTTTTAAACCAAATAACACGTTTTTTCAACTTTTCACTTTCCTTGCCATATTTTTCAAAACATTTAATAAACCTTATATACCGATTTAAAGTATAATAAAAGCCGTATCCAGAAATGCATAAATGAGGAAAATCGGCTAAGTTGTGGAAAAGTTATGGTTCCTCGGAGATGAGGAAGATATCAATATTTGTTCAAAACGATGATTTTGACCATTTATCACTATTGTGGTCATATTTTCTAAAATATGGGTCAAAATCAAGTGTGGTAAAGTTTTTTTATACTCATTTTAATACCAGAAATCGATTGGGCATAAAAAATTCCGATTTTAAAATTTTCACTTTTTTGACATTTTTGCTAGTAGTAAATTTGCAAAATTTGTCAAAAAATCGGTCAAAAATTAAAACTGAAAGTATTTTATTTTTTTGACGTAGATTCAAAATATGATAAATACCATTGACAGAAATGCAAAAATTTTGAAAATCGGTTGATTTTTAGCTAAGTTATGGCTTTCCAAAGTTGCAAAAGTCTCAATTTTTTAAACCAAAAACACGATTTTTTCAATTTATCACTTTCCTTGCCATATTTTTCAAATTAAGTAATAAACCTTATATACCGATTTAAAGTATAATACAAGCCGTATCCAGAAATGCATAAATGAGGAAAATCGGCTAAGTTGTGGAAAAGTTATGGTTCCTCAAAGATGGGGAAGACATCAATATTTGTTCAAAACGATGATTTTGACCATTTATCACTATTGTGGTCATATTTTCTAAAATATGGGTCAAAATCAAGTGTGGTAAAGTTTTTTTATACTCATTTTAATACCAGAAATCGATTGGGCATAAAAAATTCCGATTTTAAAATTTTCACTTTTTTGACATTTTTGCTAGTAGTAAATTTGCAAAATTTGTCAAAAAATCGGTCAAAAATTAAAACTGAAAGTATTTTAATTTTTTTGACGTAGATTCAAAATATGATAAATACCATTGACAGAAATGCAAAAATTTTGAAAATCGGTTGATTTTTAGCTAAGTTATGGCTTTCCAAAGTTGCAAAAGTCTCAATTTTTTAAACCAAAAACACGATTTTTTCAATTTATCACTTTCCTTGCCATATTTTTCAAATTAAGTAATAAACCTTATATACCGATTTAAAGTATAATACAAGCCGTATCCAGAAATGCATAAATGAGGAAAATCGGCTAAGTTGTGGAAAAGTTATGGTTCCTCAAAGATGGGGAAGACATCAATATTTGTTCAAAACGATGATTTTGACCATTTATCACTATTGTGGTCATATTTTCTAAAATATGGGTCAAAATCAAGTGTGGTAAAGTTTTTTTATACTCATTTTAATACCAGAAATCGATTGGGCATAAAAAATTCCGATTTTAAAATTTTCACTTTTTTGGCATTTTTGGTAGGAGTTAATGTGCAAAAATTGTCAAAAACTGGGTCAAAAATTGAAACTGAAAGAATTTTAATTTTTTTTGACGTAGATTCAAAATATGATAAATACCATTGACAGAAATGCAAAAATTTTGAAAATCGGTTGATTTTTAGCTAAGTTATGGCTTTTCAAAGTTGCAAATGTCTCAATTTTTTAAACCAAAAACACGTTTTTTTCAATTTATCACTTTCCTTGCCATATTTTTCAAAACATTTAATAAACCTTATATACCGATTTAAAGTATAATAAAAGCCGTATCCAGAAATGCATAAATGAGGAAAATCGGCTAAGTTGTGGAAAAGTTATGGTTCCTCAAAGATGGGGAAGATATCAATATTTGTTCAAAACGATGATTTTGACCATTTATCACTATTGTGGTCATATTTTCTAAAATATGGTTCAAAATCAAGTGTGGTAAAGTTTTTTTATACTCATTTTAATACCAGAAATCGATTAGGCACAAAAATTCCGATTTTAAAATTTTCACTTTTTTGGCATTTTTGGTAGGAGTTAATTTGCAAAAATTGTCAAAAACTGGGTCAAAAATTGAAACTGAAAGTATTTTAATTTTTTTGACGTAGATTCAAAATATGATAAATACCATTGACAGAAATGCATAAATTTTGAAAATCGGCTGATTTTTAGAAGTTATGGCTTCTCAAAGTTGCAAAATTCTCAATTTTTTAAACCAAATAACACGTTTTTTCAACTTTTCACTTTCCTTGCCATATTTTTCAAAACATTTAATAAACCTTATATACCGATTTAAAGTATAATAAAAGCCGTATCCAGAAATGCATAAATGAGGAAAATCGGCTAAGTTGTGGAAAAGTTATGGTTCCTCGGAGATGAGGAAGATATCAATATTTGTTCAAAACGATGATTTTGACCATTTATAACTTTTGTGGCCATATTTTCTAAAATATATGTCAAAATCAAGTGAGGTAAAGTTTTTTATACTCATTTTTATACCAGAAATCGATTGGGCACAAAAAATTCCGATTTTAAAATTTCCAATTTTTTGACATTTTTGCTAGTAGTAAATTTGCAAAATTTGTCAAAAAATCGGTCAAAAATTAAAACTGAAAGTATTTTATTTTTTTTGACGTAGATTCAAAATATGATAAATACCATTGACAGAAATGCAAAAATTTTGAAAATCGGTTGATTTTTAGCTAAGTTATGGCTTTCCAAAGTTGCAAAAGTCTCAATTTTTAAACCAAAAACACGATTTTTCAATTTATCACTTTCCTTGCCATATTTTTCAAATTAAGTAATATACCTTATATACCGATTTAAAGTATAATACAAGCCGTATCCAGAAATGCATAAATGAGGAAAATCGGCTAAGTTGTGGAAAAGTTATGGTTCCTCAAAGATGGGGAAGACATCAATATTTGTTCAAAACGATGATTTTGACCATTTATCACTATTGTGGTCATATTTTCTAAAATATGGGTCAAAATCAAGTGTGGTAAAGTTTTTTTATACTCATTTTAATACCAGAAATCGATTGGGCATAAAAAATTCCGATTTTAAAATTTTCACTTTTTTGACATTTTTGCTAGTAGTAAATTTGCAAAATTTGTCAAAAAATCGGTCAAAAATTAAAACTGAAAGTATTTTAATTTTTTTGACGTAGATTCAAAATATGATAAATACCATTGACAGAAATGCAAAAATTTTGAAAATCGGTTGATTTTTAGCTAAGTTATGGCTTTCCAAAGTTGCAAAAGTCTCAATTTTTTAAACCAAAAACACGATTTTTTCAATTTATCACTTTCCTTGCCATATTTTTCAAATTAAGTAATAAACCTTATATACCGATTTAAAGTATAATACAAGCCGTATCCAGAAATGCATAAATGAGGAAAATCGGCTAAGTTGTGGAAAAGTTATGGTTCCTCAAAGATGGGGAAGACATCAATATTTGTTCAAAACGATGATTTTGACCATTTATCACTATTGTGGTCATATTTTCTAAAATATGGGTCAAAATCAAGTGTGGTAAAGTTTTTTTATACTCATTTTAATACCAGAAATCGAATCGATTGGGCATAAAAAATTCCGATTTTAAAATTTTCACTTTTTTGGCATTTTTGGTAGGAGTTAATGTGCAAAAATTGTCAAAAACTGGGTCAAAAATTGAAACTGAAAGAATTTTATTTTTTTTTTTGACGTAGATTCAAAATATGATAAATACCATTGACAGAAATGCAAAAATTTTGAAAATCGGTTGATTTTTAGCTAAGTTATGGCTTTTCAATGTTGCAAATGTCTCAATTTCTTAAACCAAAAACACGTTTTTTTTCAATTTATCACTTTCCTTGCCATATTTTTCAAAACATGTAATAAACCTTATATACCGATTTAAAATATAATAAAAGCCGTATCCAGAAATGCATAAATGAGGAAAATCGGCTAAGTTGTGGAAAAGTTATGGTTCCTCAAAGATGGGGAAGATATAAATATTTGTTCAAAACGATGATTTTGACCATTCATCACTATTGTGGTCATATTTTCTAAAATATGGTTCAAAATCAAGTGTGGTAAAGTTTTTTTATACTTATTTTAATACCAGAAATCGATTGGGCACAAAAAATTCCGATTTTAAAATTTTCACTTTTTTGGCATTTTTGGTAGGAGTTAATGTGCAAAAATTGTCAAAAACTGGGTCAAAAATTGAAACTGAAAGTATTTTAATTTTTTTGACGTAGATTCAAAATATGATAAATACCATTGACAGAAATGCATAAATTTTGAAAATCGGCTGATTTTTAGTTATGGCTTCTCAAAGTTGCAAAATTCTCAATTTTTTAAACCAAATAACACGTTTTTTCAACTTTTCACTTTCCTTGCCATATTTTTCAAAACATTTAATAAACCTTATATACCGATTTAAAGTATAATAAAAGCCGTATCCAGAAATGCATAAATGAGGAAAATCGGCTAAGTTGTGGAAAAGTTATGGTTCCTCGGAGATGAGGAAGATATCAATATTTGTTCAAAACGATGATTTTGACCATTTATCACTATTGTGGTCATATTTTCTAAAATATGGGTCAAAATCAAGTGTGGTAAAGTTTTTTTATACTCATTTTAATACCAGAAATCGATTGGGCATAAAAATTCCGATTTTAAAATTTTCACTTTTTTGACATTTTTGCTAGTAGTAAATTTGCAAAATTTGTCAAAAAATCGGTAAAAAATTAAAACTGAAAGTATTTTAATTTTTTTGACGTAGATTCAAAATATGATAAATACCATTGACAGAAATGCAAAAATTTTGAAAATCGGTTGATTTTTAGCTAAGTTATGGCTTTTTAAAGTTGCAAATGTCTCAATTTCTTAAACCAAAAACACTTTTTTTTCAACTTTTTCACTTTCCTTGCCATATTTTTCAAAACATTTAATAAACCTTATATACCGATTTAAAGTATAATAAAAGCCGTATCCAGAAATGCATAAATGAGGAAAATCGGCTAAGTTGTGGAAAAGTTATGGTTCCTCGGAGATGAGGAAGATATCAATATTTGTTCAAAACGATGATTTTGACCATTTATAACTTTTGTGGCCATATTTTCTAAAATATATGTCAAAATCAAGTGAGGTAAAGTTTTTTATACTCATTTTTATACCAGAAATCGATTGGGCACAAAAAATTCCGATTTTAAAATTTCCAATTTTTTGACATTTTTGCTAGTAGTAAATTTGCAAAATTTGTCAAAAAATCGGTCAAAAATTAAAACTGAAAGTATTTTAATTTTTTTGACGTAGATTAAAAATATGATAAATACCATTGACAGAAATGCATAAATTTTGAAAATCGGCTGATTTTTAGTTATGGCTTCTCAAAGTTGCAAAATTCTCAATTTTTTAAACCAAATAACACGTTTTTTCAACTTTTCACTTTCCTTGCCATATTTTTCAAAACATTTAATAAACCTTATATACCGATTTAAAGTATAATAAAAGCCGTATCCAGAAATGCATAAATGAGGAAAATCGGCTAAGTTGTGGAAAAGTTATGGTTCCTCGGAGATGAGGAAGATATCAATATTTGTTCAAAACGATGATTTTGACCATTTATCACTATTGTGGTCATATTTTCTAAAATATGGGTCAAAATCAAGTGTGGTAAAGTTTTTTTATACTCATTTTAATACCAGAAATCGAATCGATTGGGCACAAAAAATTCCGATTTTAAAATTTTCACTTTTTTGGCATTTTTGGTAGGAGTTAATGTGCAAAAATGGTCAAAAACTGGGTCAAAAATTGAAACTGAAAGAATTTTTTTTTTTTTTGACGTAGATTCAAAATATGATAAATACCATTGACAGAAATGCAAAAATTTTGAAAATCGGTTGATTTTTAGCTAAGTTATGGCTTCTCAATGTTGCAAAAGTCTCAATTTTTTAAACCAAAAACACGTTTTTTCAACTTTTCACTTTCCTTGCCATATTTTTCAAAACATGTAATAAACCTTATATACCGATTTAAAATATAATAAAAGCCGTATCCAGAAATGCATAAATGAGGAAAATCGGCTAAGTTGTGGAAAAGTTATGGTTCCTCAAAGATGGGGAAGATATAAATATTTGTTCAAAACGATGATTTTGACCATTTATCACTATTGTGGTCATATTTTCTAAAATATGGTTCAAAATCAAGTGTGGTAAAGTTTTTTTATACTCATTTTAATACCAGAAATCGATTAGGCACAAAAATTCCGATTTTAAAATTTTCACTTTTTTGGCATTTTTGGTAGGAGTTAATGTGCAAAAATTGTCAAAAACTGGGTCAAAAATTGAAACTGAAAGTATTTTAATTTTTTTGACGTAGATTCAAAATATGATAAATACCATTGACAGAAATGCATAAATTTTGAAAATCGGCTGATTTTTAGCTGAGTTATGGCTTCTCAAAGTTGCAAAATTCTCAATTTTTTAAACCAAATAACACGTTTTTTCAACTTTTCACTTTCCTTGCCATATTTTTCAAAACATTTAATAAACCTTATATACCGATTTAAAGTATAATAAAAGCCGTATCCAGAAATGCATAAATGAGGAAAATCGGCTAAGTTGTGGAAAAGTTATGGTTCCTCGGAGATGAGGAAGATATCAATATTTGTTCAAAACGATGATTTTGACCATTTATAACTTTTGTGGCCATATTTTCTAAAATATATGTCAAAATCAAGTGAGGTAAAGTTTTTTATACTCATTTTAATACCAGAAATCGATTGGGCACAAAAAATTCCGATTTTAAAATTTCCAATTTTTTGGCATTTTTGGTAGGAGTTAATGTGCAAAAATTGTCAAAAACTGGGTCAAAAATTGAAACTGAAAGTATTTTAATTTTTTTGACGTAGATTCAAAATATGATAAATACCATTGACAGAAATGCAAAAATTTTAAAAATCGGTTGATTTTTAGCTAAGTTATGGCTTCTCAAAGTTTCAAATGTCTCAATTTTTTAAACCAAAAACACGTTTTTTTCAATTTATCACTTTCCTCGCCATATTTTTCAAAACATGTAATAAACCTAATATACCGATTTAAAGTATAATAAAAGCCGTATCCAGAAATGCATAAATAAGAACAATCGGCTAAGTTGTTGAAAAGTTATGGTTCCTCAAAGATGGGGAAGATATCAATTTTTGTTTAACACGATGATTTTGTCCATTTATAACTTTTGTGGCCATATTTTCTAAAATATATGTCAAAATCAAGTGAGGTAAAGTTTTTTATACTCATTTTTATACCAGAAATCGATTGGGCTTAAAAAATTCCGATTTTAAAATTTCCAATTTTTGGCATTTTTGCTAGGAGTTAATGTGCAAAAATTGTCAAAAAATCGGTCAAAAATTAAAACTGAAAGTATTTTAATTTTTTTGACGTAGATTAAAAATATGATAAATACCATTGACAGAAATGCATAAATTTTGAAAATGGCGGTTGATTTTTAGTTATGGTCTCAAAGTTGCAAAATTCTCAATTTTTTAAACCAAATAACACGTTTTTTCAACTTTTCACTTTCCTTGCCATATTTTTCAAAACATTTAATAAACCTTATATACCGATTTAAAAGTATAATAAAAGCCGTATCCAGAAATGCATAAATGAGGAAAATCGGCTAAGTTGTGGAAAAAGTTATGGTTCCTCGGAGATGAGGAAGATATCAATATTTGTTCAAAACGATGATTTTGACCATTTATCACTATTGTGGTCATATTTTCTAAAATATGGGTCAAAATCAAGTGTGGTAAAGTTTTTTTATACTCATTTTAATACCAGAAATCGATTGGGCACAAAAATTCCGATTTTAAAATTTTCACTTTTTGACATTTTTGCTAGTAGTTAATTTGCAAAATTTGTCAAAAAAATCGGTCAAAAATTAAAACTGAAAGTATTTTAATTTTTTTGACGTAGATTCAAAATATGATAAATACCATTGACAGAAATGCAAAAATTTTGAAAATCGGTTGATTTTTAGCTAAGTTATGGCTTTTCAAAGTTGCAAAAGTCTCAATTTTTTAAACCAAAAAACACGATTTTTTCAATTTATCACTTTCCTTGCCATATTTTTCAAATTAAGTAATATACCTTATATACCGATTTAAAGTATAATACAAGCCGTATCCAGAAATGCATAAATGAGGAAAATCGGCTAAGTTGTGGAAAAGTTATGGTTCCTCAAAGATGGGGAAGACATCAATATTTGTTCAAAACGATGATTTTGACCATTTATCACTATTGTGGTCATATTTTCTAAAATATGGGTCAAAATCAAGTGTGGTAAAGTTTTTTATACTCATTTTAATACCAGAAATCGATTGGGCACAAAAAATTCCGATTTTAAAATTTTCACTTTTTTGACATTTTTGCTAGTAGTAAATTTGCAAAATTTGTCAAAAAATCGGTCAAAAATTAAAACTGAAAGTATTTTAATTTTTTTGACGTAGATTCAAAATATGATAAATACCATTGACAGAAATGCAAAAATTTTGAAAATCGGTTGATTTTTAGCTAAGTTATGGCTTTCCAAAGTTGCAAAAGTCTCAATTTTTTAAACCAAAAAACACGATTTTTTCAATTTATCACTTTCCTTGCCATATTTTTCAAATTAAGTAATAAACCTTATATACCGATTTAAAGTATAATACAAGCCGTATCCAGAAATGCATAAATGAGGAAAATCGGCTAAGTTGTGGGAAAAAGTTATGGTTCCTCAAAGATGGGGAAGACATCAATATTTGTTCAAAACGATGATTTTGACCATTTATCACTATTGTGGTCATATTTTCTAAAATATGGGTCAAAATCAAGTGTGGTAAAGTTTTTTTATACTCATTTTAATACCAGAAATCGAATCGATTGGGCACAAAAAATTCCGATTTTAAAATTTTCACTTTTTTGGCATTTTTGGTAGGAGTTAATGTGCAAAAATTGTCAAAAACTGGGTCAAAAAATTGAAACTGAAAGAATTTTATTTTTTTTTTTTTGACGTAGATTCAAAATATGATAAATACCATTGACAGAAATGCAAAAATTTTGAAAATCGGTTGATTTTTAGCTAAGTTATGGCTTTTCAATGTTGCAAATGTCTCAATTTTTAAACCAAAAACACGTTTTTTCAATTTATCACTTTCCTTGCCATATTTTTCAAAACATGTAATAAACCTTATATACCGATTTAAAATATAATAAAAGCCGTATCCAGAAATGCATAAATGAGGAAAATCGGCTAAGTTGTGGAAAAGTTATGGTTTCTCAAAGATGGGGAAGATATAAATATTTGTTCAAAACGATGATTTTGACCATTCATCACTATTGTAGCCATATTTTCTAAAATATGGTTCAAAATCAAGTGTGGTAAAGTTTTTTTATACTTATTTTAATACCAGAAATCGATTAGGCACAAAAATTCCGATTTTAAAATTTTCACTTTTTTGGCATTTTGGTAGGAGTTAATGTGCAAAAATTGTCAAAAACTGGGTCAAAAATTGAAACTGAAAGTATTTTAATTTTTTGACGTAGATTCAAAATATGATAAATACATTGACAGAAATGCATAAATTTTGAAAATCGGCTGATTTTTCTAGTTATGGCTTCTCAAAGTTGCAAAATTCTCAATTTTTTTAAACCAAATAACACGTTTTTTTAACTTTTCACTTTCCTTGCCATATTTTTCAAAACATTTAATAAACCTTATATACCGATTTAAAGTATAATAAAAGCCGTATCCAGAAATGCATAAATGAGGAAAATCGGCTAAGTTGTGGAAAAGTTATGGTTCCTCGGAGATGAGGAAGATATCAATATTTGTTCAAAACGATGATTTTGACCATTTATCACTATTGTGGTCATATTTTCTAAAATATGGGTCAAAATCAAGTGTGGTAAAGGTTTTTATACTCATTTTAATACCAGAAATCGATTGGGCATAAAAAATTCCGATTTTAAAATTTTCACTTTTTTGACATTTTTGCTAGTAGTAAATTTGCAAAATTTGTCAAAAACCGGTAAAAATTAAACTGAAAGTATTTTAATTTTTTTGACGTAGATTCAAAAATATGATAAATACCATTGACAGAAATGCAAAAAATTTTGAAAATCGGTTGATTTTTTAGCTAAGTTATGGCTTTTAAAGTTGCAAATGTCTCAATTTCTTAAACCAAAAACACTTTTTCAACTTTCACTTTCCTTGCCATATTTTCAAAGCATTTAATAAACCTTATATACCGATTTAAAGTATAATAAAAGCCGTATCCAGAAATGCATAAATGAGGAAAATCGGCTAAGTTGTGGAAAAGTTATGGTTCCTCGGAGATGAGGAAGATATCAATATTTGTTCAAAACGATGATTTTGACCATTTATAACTTTGTGTATTATATTTTCTAAAATATATGTCAAAATCAAGTGAGGTAAAGTTTTTTATACTCATTTTTATACCAGAAATCGATTGGGCACAAAAATTCCGATTTTAAAATTTCCAATTTTTTGACATTTTGCTAGTAGTAAATTTGCAAAATTTGTCAAAAAATCGGTCAAAATTAAAACTGAAAGTATTTTAATTTTTTTGACGTAGATAAAAAATATGATAAATACCATTGACAGAAATGCATAAATTTTGAAAATCGGCTGATTTTTAGTTCATGGTCTCAAAGTTGCAAAATTCTCAATTTTTAAACCAAATAACACTGTTTTTCAATCCTCACTTTTTCTTTCATTCTTGCCATATTTTTTAAAACATTTAATAAACCTTATATATACCGATTTAAAGTATAATAAAAATCCAGAAATGCATAAATGAGGAAAAAATCAGCCAAGTTGTGGAAAAGTTATGGTTCCTCGGAGATGAGGAAGATATCAATATTTGTTCAAAGAGAAATGATTTTGACCATTTATCACTATTGTGGTCATATTTTCTAAAATATGGGTCAAAATCAAGTGGTAAAGTTTTTTTATACTCATTTT